>JAUNZO010001321.1:0-47448 GCA_031894775.1 Chloris gayana
ACAACAACAACAACAACAACAAAGCCTTTAATCCCAAGCAAGTTGGGGTAGGCTAGAGATGAAACCCATAAGACACAAAGTTAGAGCAACATAAAGGTCACGGTTCCGGCACGTCGATTGCTTGCCTCCAAGCGCTCCTATCCATAGCTAATTCTTTGGAGATATTCCACTCCTTAAGGTCTCTCTTGACCGATTCTTCCCAAGTCAAGTTAGGTCGACCTCTACCTCTCTTTATATTATCGGCCCGCCTTAGAGCCCCACTACGCACCGGTGCCTCCGGAGGCCTACGTTGGACATGTCCAAACCATCTCAATCGATGTTGAACCAATTTCTCCTCAATTGGAGCCACTCCTACCTTATCCCGAATATCTTCATTCCGTACCCGATCCCTTCTTGTGTGTCCACACATCCACCGTAGCATACGCATCTCCGCTACACTTAATTGTTGGACATGTCGTCTTTTTGTAGGCCAACATTCAAGCACCATATAATATTGCCGGCGAATCGCGGTCCTATAAAACTTACCTTTTAGCTTTTGTGGCACCCTCCGATCACAAAGTACGCCGGATGCTTGACGCCATTGCAACCAACCGGCTGAAATTCTATGCCTAACATCTTCGTCAATCTCGCCATCCTTCCGTAGCATCGATCCTAAGTATCGAAAAGTATCCTTCTTGGTCACCACCCGGCCATCGAGGCTAACATCTCCGTCCTCATGTGTAGTCAAGCTGAAATCGCACCTCATGTACTCGGTCTTGTTCCCGCTAAGTCCGAAACCCTTTGACTCTAACGTGTACCTCCACGGTTCTAACTTCCTATCAACCCCCGCCCTACTCTCATCAACTAGGACCACATCATCGGCAAAGAGTATACACCAAGGGATATCGCCTTGAATATCCCTTGTAACCTCATCCATCACCAAAGCAAATAGGTAAGGGCTCGGTGCTCGACCCCCGATGTAGTCCTATTTTAATTGGAAAGTCGGTGGTGCCCCCATCACAAGTCCGAACACAAGTCATCGCATCCTTATACATATCCCGTATAAGGGTAATGTACTTGGTTGGAACTTTGTGCTTCTCCAAAGCCCACCACATGACATTTCTCGAGACTTTGTCATACGCCTTCTCGAGATCAATAAAGACCATGTGCAAGTCCTTCTTCTCGCTCCCTATATCTCTCCATCAATTGTCGCATTAGAAAAATCGCTTCCATGGTCGACCTCCCGTGCATGAACCCAAATTGGTTTTGGGTCACTCTTGTTACTCCTCTTAGGCGATGCTCGATAACCCTCTCCCGCAGCTTCATCGTATGGCTCATCGCCTTAATCCCACGATAATTAGTGCAACTTTGAACATCTCCTTTGTTCTTGAAGATCGGTACTAATATACTTCTCCTCCATTCTTCGGGCATCTTGTTAGATCGAAAAATGAGGTTGAAAAGCTTAGTTAACCATACTACCGCTCTAGCACCGAGACATCTCCACACCTCAATGGGGATACCATCAGGACCCATCGCTTTACCTCCCTTCATCCTCTTCAAGGCCTCCCCGATCTCTATCTCACGAATTCTCCTCACGAAGCACTCGTTGGTATCATCAAATGAAGCGTCCAACTCAAGGGTAGGGCCCCCATTCTCCTCATTAAATAACTTATCGAAATACTCTCGCCATCTATACTTGATCTCCTCATCCTTCACCGTAAGTCGATCTGCACCATCCTTGATACATTTGATTTGGTTTATGTCCCTTGTCTTCCTCTCACGGTTTCTAGCCATCTTGTAAATATCCTTCTCCCCTTCCTTCGTGCTTAGCCGTTGATAAAGGTCATCATATGCCCGGCCCTTAGCTCTACTCACCGCTCGCCTTGCTGCCCTCTTCGCTATTCTATAACTCTCAATGTTGGCTGCACTCCTGTCAACGTGTAGACGCTTGAAGCAATCCTTCTTCTCCTTGATAGCCTTTTGCACCTCATCATTCCACCACCAGGTGTCTTTCGCTTCTCGTTTGCCTCCCCTACTCACTCCAAACACTTCGAAGCTACCTTCCGAACACATGTTGCCATCTTTAACCACATGTCGTCGACGTCTTCTCCCTCCTCCCAAGGTCCCTCATCTAGCATCCTCTCCTTAAAAGTTTGTGACGCTTCTCCTCTTAGCTTCCACCACTTTGTCCTCGTGGTTTTGGCACGCTTGCCCCGATGGGCACGTATTTGAAAGCGGAAGTCCGCCACCACAAGCTTGTGTTGAGGAACAACACACTCCCCGGTACCACCTTACAATCTAGGCAAGCACGTCCGTCCTCCCTCCTAGCTAGGACAAAGTCGATCCGGCTCGAGTGTCGTCCACTACTAAAGGTAACTAGATGGGATTCCCTCTTCCTAAATAGGGTATTCGCTATCAACAAGTCGTAGGCCAACGCGAAGCTTAGGATCTCTTCCCCTTCTTGATTCCTAGTACCATATCCAAAGCCCCCGTGTACCCGCTCAAACCCTACATTTGTCGCGCCCACGTGGCCGTTAAGGTCTCCTCCTATAAGTATGTTTTTTACATAGAAGATATTGCACCTAATACTTTCCTGATTCACTCGAACAAAATTTTCCGTGGGTAAATTTTTTTTTCTAAGCGGTTACTGTCTTGACAATGCCAGTAATTTTCACAGTTTGATAATTTGCTTGTGTAGTCGCCTGCGTTGACCTGTTTGAGCATCTACATGTTTTTGAGTTTGATCACTCTTATTTGCTCGATATCGTCTAGTGACCAGCATGAATGTGCAGCAATTTTGTCTTTCATGTTGAGTAATCGATCCCACGACATTGCAGATATGGTTTTCAGAATTATGATTGGAAGGAATATCTTCCTCGATTGAAAGGGAAAAGCATTGAGGAAGTTCAGAGGTATGTGACACATATGTTATGTCTAGAGCTGAATACTTGCAAATTCCATACAGTACATTTATTCATAGCATGTTTTTTTTTCCCTTTCAGATATGCTGAACTTGTCATGGTCCATCTTGTTGACGAAACTAATGATCCAGAACATTTTTCAGGTAAATAGATAGTTTAGATAAGGCCAAGATGATTTCCGTCCTACTACATACTTTAAACCTATATCCATGAATGCAGATGGCGTGCCAAGGGAAGGGTTGCGTACAGATGAGACATTGGTCAGGATAGCGAACATATCCCTTATCGAGGCGAAGGTACATGTTTAGGATATTCTTCATCGCCTTCTTAGCTTTTATTATTCTCATTGAACTACTTCTTAGTTTTAAAATTAATTGTATCTTAGTTTTTAATATGTATGTGTGGCTTACGGTTAGTATTGGCATCTTACCGTCAATTACAACATATAAGAAACTGAGTGCCCCAAGCTTATTTGTTGCTACAAGTACTTAATACAAATATGACTGTGCTGTTCAGCTATGGATACTACTGGTTCCTTATGTAAAGTGCTACCTACGATGAATTGAAATTCGGTATTTTGCCTTGTGTAAGAATTTGAAATGTTCTTGGTTATAATTTTGGAGCATATTACTTTTGCTGTTTTCATTGATCTTAGATCATTTGGAAATTTCAGTAGTGGTACTAAAATATGATTCCATGTGTTGGCCTTTATGTTTAACATTTTCATGCCCTTGTGATTCAGGTGGCTGCCATGGAACAAGGAAAAATTACAAAGCTCTTTCCTAATTATTTGCTGCAAGAATTTCAAAGTCTGTCCAGTGGAAAAATATGGAAAGCGGAACATGATTTACTGTTACTTAAAGGGATAATAAAGTACGCATCCTTTGACATGTTCAGTTTGAAACAGTAATGTTTCTTAAGGTTTAAGAAATTATTCTTTTATATAGCTTGGCCATAATGAGTTTTGTGGCTAGAATGACTCTTATGACGTGATTTTTTTGGTATATATATTTAGCTTACTTTGCATGTTTCGTCATGGTTAGCACATTCTTTATGCAACTTCCTGTTCAAAGTTAACATGATGGCTTTATTTTCTCCTTCATTAGGCATGGATATGCAAGGTGGCAGTATATATCAGATGACAGAGAGAATGGGCTCTTTGAGGCTGCACGACTAGAGCAGAATCTTCCTTCTGTTAATGAATTAATTGGTTCTCACGCAAATGAGGCAAATGTTAGTATTTACATAGTCTTTTTCTTACAAAATCTGAGCAGTGGAACTAATCTCATTTTTATTTGTAGGGAAATCTGGAGGGCACACAAGAAGGCCAGGTGAATGCAACAAGCTTGGCCCATTACAAAGATATTCAGAGAAAGATAGTTGAGTTCATACGGAAAAGATACCATCTTCTTGAGAGATGCTTGAATCTGGAATATGCTGTGGTATCACTTCTTCACTTAAAGAGTCATGCCCTGAAGCTCTCATGGGAGCATATTTATGAGCGTTAAAACTTTTTATCGCATTTGTAAAGGTGTAATTTTGTGTTTTGCAGATAAAGACAAACACCCCTGTACCTGATGATCTTTCTGATCAAAGTGTTCCAGCAGGGACTGTTCCACCGTTTCCAGATGTCAGCGAATTTTCAAGAGAGTTGCCCAATCTTGAACCAATTTGTAAGTGATCTACCATTCTCTGTATTACCTGTACATTTATCTATGCATAAAACATAAAGACCCACAGAACATGCTTGTGTGCATGTTCTCTGGTGTCTTTTATGTACTTTGCTATCTTAAATAAGCGAGACTGTTTATATACCTTGAGATATGCTAATTGTTTGCAATGATAACCGCTATCCTTCTTTCAGCTACCAGTGAGGTGGCTTCTGATGGCACCGCAAATCAGTCACAAGTTCCCCATCTCTACAATAAGGTGTGTAGTCGAGAGAGCTTTCATGAATCAAATGATCGAACACATTTATTTCCCTTAACTGACCCCTACCCCCATATCTGTTTTGCAGATGTGTTTTGTGCTTGAAGACAGCGGTGTTACTGCACTCAGTTCTTTCTTTGGCGATAAGGCTGCTTCATCCAGTTTAGCCAGTAGTCTTCATCGGTTGGAAGCTGTGTGCGAGGACGTTGTTCATATCCTGAGTGTTCAAGAGAATGGTACTGCCACCAAAGAGGAAGTGGTAGATGCAAACTCCAAAGAAGCTGCACCACTCCGGCAAGATTCGGTACTTTCAGCTAACGGGGAGTCGGAGGACAAAATGGAAATCAAGCCAGGCACCATCAAGACGGAAGACAAGATGGAAATCAAGCCATCGACTGCCAAATCGGAAGACAAGATGGACGTCGATGGTTGATGTGTAGGTATCAGATATTAAGAGTGACAGGAAAGAGTCCAGTTTACCATATTGTAACATTTAGTAAGGTACCCAGTCATGAAGGCACCCCTAGACTTGTGAAAACGTCAGCTATACTGCCGCTAACAATTACCGTTTTACCGTTGAGCCAAAATTATCCAGTTTTGCTTTCCCTTGTGTATGTTGCACTGCAGTAGTAAGGCTATGTGTCCCAGTCGTTGCTCCGGTACATCGGGTGTTGGATGGAGAGCTATTCTGGCGATGATTGCCGCGTAGGCAATGAAGCCCTCAATCCGATGAAGTCCATTGGAAGGGTCGAAGCAGCCATGACTGGGCCCCCTGGTACCTATCCGACACCTGTCTTTGGAGGCCCCACCGTTTGATCCCATGGATGATTGATTTTTTCCCCTTCACTCTGGATCACCATTGGCGCTCCCCTCTTCGTCCTCATCCGCGATATAAACGATATAAACGGTTGTCTCTGTCTGACTTGCAACACAGCTGACTGCAAGCACCACAGCGCGAGACGTGCCTGGTGGTTGCCTGTGCCTGTCTGGTCCAGGTCGTCCACAAACCCGCCAGGCATGGAAGAAGCCACGGCGGCGGACCACAAGCGCTCGCCGCAGTGGCGCCGCACGCTGGCAGTGCAGGCCGCGCTCTGCCTCGCCCTCTACGCGGCCTTCAGCCTCGGCGAACGGCAGCTCATCCCGCCAGGCGGCGGCGGGGTGGTCGCGCTTCAGCGAGGCGCGCGTGGCAGCGGCATCGCCTTCCTAAGCGTCGCCGGCGGCGCGCGGACGGCCGTCGGGCAGGCGCGGCTCCTAAGGCAGGTGCGCGGGCTTCTTACTCCCTCCTCTGCGATCGCTTGTGTCTAATCCGCGTCTTCTGGTTTCCGCTTGTTGTTTTTTTCATTTGGCCTGCCCCGGTTGCGACCTGGCATTATTCGCGTTCGCGTTCCTCCGTGATGGGGTAGATTTTCAGAGTTTCACAGATCGACCCCGACCACAAATCCCTGTCGGTAAATTCATTTGTGCCGCAATTGGTCACACACGGCATTGAAAGCGTCACTGACAGGGACATCAATTCATTGCCATGGTGGCTATCGTGCTATGAATTGCGGGATAATTCCTCTATTTAACTTGGGTATTGAGTATTAGCGAGTTCGTTTCATCAGGAATAGTCCGTTATCGTTGGTTGGACCTGCAAGAGTCATTAGGAACAGTGGTGTCATTCTGGTACTCTCGAGCTCCTAACTAGCAATGACTTCACATGGGATTGGTGCAATATTGTCTGTGACTTGTGATAACCAACACATGCTGATCTAAGACTGGGAATATTTTATAGGCTTGACACTGGACCTACCTGGGTCGTGGGATGACGGCACATGTAGCATGTTCTCTTCAGATCACGCGCATGTGCCAATGTGCCCCCTGATCATGCCTTGACTCCAACCAGTTTTGAGTTCTGAATTGTATTCTTGTACTGTCGAATGACTTAATGGCTAAGTTACCGACACTGTGTTGTGTGCGATCATATAATTTAGTGAGCTCCATTAACGGTCAGGTCTGATTTGCCACTCCTAGATGGGAATATTTTGAATTGAATGGTGTAAACGTTTATGTGCTTGGCTTGGTTTAGAAATGTCTGTGATTCTGCTGGTTGGCAATAATGCCTTATCCTAATCCTTCATAGACGGCAGAGTTAAGAGGGGCTCCCGAGTTAATTGACGGTGAGGGCAGCTGCTCTGCCATTTCATTATAGAATCAGAGCCCCCCTGAGTTAAGATGATAAAAGATACAAACTAGAGATAAGCGACAACCAAAGCAGAAACGAAACAAATGCAGCATTTGAATGCCTTTCCCACTGGTTTGGACCAAGAAGAATTTACATGTCTTATACAAACTGTTTTCTGTGAAGATGGAGTCCATAGCAAAGGTTTATGAAGTCAAGTTCGTATTGGATATTGCTAAACTTGGAGAGAATGACCCACTTTGGCAAAATGTAAGTTACTGATCTGCAGCAATAATGCTGTAATACATATCTTTCGTTCTCCACTCTCAATATAATTGGTTACTTATCGTTTCTCTATTTTTCTTTTCTTTTAGGGTTCAATGTACTTCCAAGATCAGAATATACTGTGGTAAGTTAACCATTCCTACTTATTGTATTTAGTCTCACTTTTGATTTGGTTTGCTGCTTTCTATGTGTAAGCTATAATACATGTAAATTCACTTCTGCTTCAGGTATTCCACTATGTCATCACATGGGCGAACCGTTGGTAACTTTTTGAAGAAATTGAACATGCCACATGATCAGGTTTTAGACATTATTGGTCTGGACACCGGGTCTCTACAGGTATTATATCACGAACGACTTGATCCTTTGTCTGATAGATGACCTGTGATAAATGGCTGTACATCATGTTGTATGTGTTGACCTGTATAGATTGTTACCATCTTATGCATTTATTTGTCATTTGTTTTTTCTAAAGGAACCTCTACATGCTGGGAAAATAAGCACTTCTTATAGGGAACAAACTAAATGGTTAGAACGGTCAGCAGCTCTAACCCACGGTAATTGGTAAGTGTTTTCTACTGGTTTCGTCTGTTATATTATGCAATTCATTGTACTATTAATCAAAAGAGTACTGCTATCGGTCCAACTCGATTGTCCAACCAGCGTTCAACCAATACAAAAGATATCACAGTAAATGGGCCTAAAAATATCACTTGTGTCTTGGTTGGACACGCTGGTTGTACAATTGGGTTGGACCTATAGCATTTTCCTAATCAAAATGTTGTAGTAAAAGGCTAGTGTTTACTCACATTTAACGTAGATAGTTTTTCTTATGTTTTGTAACTAGGTCCTAGGAACCCTATACGCTTGTAACATGCATACTCAAGTTGAGAATTGTTGATGTTAGGACAGAGGGGTCAGTTCAACCCCCATCTCAGTGTCAACAATTCTCAACTGAAGGGAGAGTGTGCTAAACAGTCCAGAAGGGATTGAATAGTAACATATATAGAAATTAGCTGTAAGGTTATGTTGGCAAACTTTGTTTTCCTTGAGTTGTTACTCTGTTTTTAGACCATCCTTACTTTGTTTTTAGGTCATTCATTTGTAACCATAGTGTCTCACATTCTTTTTGTTTAAGCCAGGAAAATAGCTGTTGGATATGATCCATTAGTTGCTTGCAACGAGGAAAAACACCAGAAATGGCAAAGTTCTACCTGCCTTTTCAGCGTATTTTTGCAAAATATGAAGTGGTAACTTATGTTCTGTTTCTCATGACTTTTACCAAATAAATAGTTGTTTATAATTTAACTCCCTGCATATGACACAGAACACATACATAAGCACAGCAGGGGCTTGTGGATACTTCCACCGAGACAATTCAATTTTGTACATCGGAAATCCTCATCCTGGTGCTGAAACAAATGTAGATGGTTTCTTCTTGCACAGACTTAGCCCCTTAGAGATGGTGAGTTTGTGGCTTCTTTGTCCCCTGATACTTGCCTTCTTTGTCACAATATCACTTTGAACCAATTAAATTTCCATGCAACTTCCGTTAATCCGTTTGGCATTTCTGGCAGGAGTCCCTATTCATAAATGTAGAAGGCAAGGTGGTTCAGAGGTCTGTTGTTTATCCGCATGGAATGGGTGCCATGTAAATTCTATTGTTTCAGTTTCTGGTCCATAGATGCCCGAATGCAGAGTCTGTTTAGGCGACCGAGGGACTAAATGCTCTTCACAGAGCCAAGACAGCATACAATCGTTCTGAATTCACGCTACATTTGTTTATTTGTTCGACATTTTTGGCTTTAGCGAGGAATCTTAGGCTTCAAATAAGTGTTCCGTATCTAATGCAAATCACTGTACGTGGGTACATATTTTTGAACGAATTGTTACTCTTCTCAAAAAAAAGAAAGAGGGAATAATTATTTAATTTTCGTACCCGGGATCCACCATTGATTTTGGGCTTAGTCCGTGAAATGGCGGGCACAAACTGACGTAATGTGTTTGTTGAATGTGAACTGACGTAATGTGTTTGTTGCCGTTCTATCTCTATGCCACAAGGCATCTCCTGCGCGAAGTCCGGAACTCACCCACTGCGGGCCAGTACCTGCGGCAACCGGCGACACCTGAATAGAATACGAACGTTATGAAGGGAATTCGGAAGCTGATCGCTTGGCAGAGCCTTTGGACGCCGTGGCGGCCAAACTCCATCATGTCCTCCACACTACCGGAAATCGCGTAGTTGTCGTGTGCCTGCGGCACAGGGCGAAGAGCTTCTAGCACACGGCGAAGATATTTGCCGTAGGTGGTCCACGGCGAAAGCCCGACGACGATTGTGTCTGACGGCAAAGCCTCCTTCGCCGTGTGCCGGAGCTCGGGCACACGGCGAAGTGTTTGCCGTGTGCCATACGTAGCACACGGCGAACATAACAGAGCCGTCAAATTTTTTTACCGTGTGCCAACGAGTCAGCACACGGCAAAGAAAATTATTTTGCCGTGTGCTGCCAGTGTGGCACACGGCAAAAAATTTGACCTTTGCCGTGTGCTGCTAGCGTGGCACACGGTAGAAATTTGCTTTGCCGTGTGTCCTGGGAGCAGCACACGGCAAACATATGGTCTCTTTGCCGTGTGCCCCTCCTGGCACACGGCAAAGTGACCAAACTGAAATGCCAGTTTGGTCACTTTGCCGTGTGTCGAGCCCCTGGTACACAGTAAAATGACCATCAGCTTTCATTTTTTTCTGTTTTTTTAGCCCCGGTCATCTCAAATAACATTTCAAACAACACATATATCAAACACATCACAAATATATCGCATAATCATCAATTCATCGCACATGTCATCGCACGACACACATATCACAAATAAAACACATATATCATCCGTTTGTGTCATAACAACACAAATATCGCCACAATCATCACATAACGTTCATACACCGTCCACGAGTACAACAAACCTTGATTTCACAGATGTGGGTCGAAAGGTGGTGGCTCGAACGGCGGCACTTATGGGAACAACTGCTGCGGGGGCAACGTAGGTGACATGTTCACCGAGGCATTCGATGCCGCCGATAGGTTCTGCAAACGGTAGAAAAGTTTGTAAACCATAAAATAGACATTTTAGTTAAGATTCTAAGTTTCTAATTGTCGAAATGAATCAACAAAGTTCCAAAGTAGATTACCCGAGGATCTCTCGGCACACGGCAAACACGAGCTTCGCCGTGTGCCCTTGCCCGTAGCACACGGTAAAAATTTTATATCCAAAAATTTATTCCTCTAAAATAGTATCCAAATTTGTTGTAATACCAAGATAAGACCCAAATGAAATGCATATTGATTACTCACGCACAAAAAACTATTATTTCATGTAATTATCATTGATATTAAATTGATACAAGTTACAGATTACTCTAATTACATGTATACATTAAAATTAAAATATTAGTTCATAAAATATCCAAATATTAGTGTGAATCATTTTTTGTTTTCTGTCATGTATATAAGAAAGTTTTGAACATCATTTACTATTACAACTTGTCTTTACATGTATATGAACTTCTCTTATCTTTTTAAATGTGCACGGAAGATCATCGGGAAGTGTTGACGTTGTAAACATCGTCCATAACTAACTGCGTAAAAACAACTCAACTAATTGTGACATACATGGTATATGCTAAAATGATGTTCCGACAAATTTCATAAATTTTAGACATCGTTTAAATTTTTTAGAATTTAAGTAGTATTTCACCACACGATGATTCTAATATGTTGTGAAATAAGATTTTCAAAATTTCATTAAAGGCAACACAAATTGTCTTATCTTATCATCAATATCAGGAATATCATTTTGCTCAAGCATTTTCTCTATTATTTCATGCGCTTTCAGTTCAAATTTCATTTATTCTAGAAAAATCTTATAATCAAAATACATTGGGTAAATATAGAAAAAATGGTAAGATATAATCCAAATTAAAACATAGTGTACCAAGCCATATAAATAAAGTAGGAAAAAAGTTGTGGAGGTAAAATGCAAAAAATATAAAATGGTTTGCCATGTGCCCGTGTTACGCACACGGTGAAGTGACCACTTCGCCGTATGTCCGGCCCACGGCACACGGCGAAGGTTCCTTTTACCGTGTGCCCCACGTTAGGCACACGGCGAAGGAGGGGTCGAAACGGCACCTTTCCCACGTCGTTTGCTGCCATTTCCTTTGCCGTGTGTTCTACGGTTGGCGCACGGCAGAGTTCTCCTTTGCCGTGTGCTTCTTCCGTGGCACACGGCGAAGGATGGGGTGCCGTGTGGCTTTTCTTTGCTTGTGTGTCTGCTCCTTTGACACACAGCAGAAGTCTTGTTTGCCGTGTGCCCGACGGAAAGCTCACGGCGAACTTTCTCGACACACGGCGAAATCTTGTTTTCCGGTAGTGCAAGGTCCCGACTGGGAGTTTGATCAGGTGAGAACTTGAGATCCTCCCTGGGAAGATGGTACTATTTGATGCCCATAATTTTGGTACTATCCGACGCCCGAAGCTGCACACTACCAGTCTACCACCGCTCTGGGGCTGACGACGCCTCGGTGCCTCCCATGCTCGCAATCACCAACGCCTGGATCTGGGACTCACAATGTTTCACGAGCTGGCGAGTTTGGTGTCGGTGTCACGGTGTGGGGCGGGACAAGGCTCTATTCTCGGACCCACCGTTTCGGTTCCCGTACATTTTGTTCCCGTGACAGGCGGCACGGAGCTGTTGGGCGCGGATAATGATTTGGCGGGCCATCGTCGTGTCAGCATGTTCTCCCGAGCCGCGCCAGTGTGCCTTTCTCTGCGGAAACGCTCTGCCGCGACCGGTCGCGCGGAGGCGCGAACGCGCGACCGTGGCGGGCGAGCCTGGCACAAGCCCCTCCGTAGATATGGTAGCACATGTCGCTTTCAGTGTGCTGACATCAGCGAATCAATTATTAAACTTTTCTAAAAAAACTATAAATTTTGTATAAAGTGTTCAATTTGAATTTCGTTTTCACCATTCGATTCTACGTGACGAGACGAACAAAACTAGATCCCACTTGCATATATTTTTCATAAAAAAATTATAACCTAAATTTGCTACTACGTATATAACATAATTTGCTATAAAATTTTTGGAAGGCCGCAAATAGGCTACCAAGACCAAACTGGGATATGTAGTAGCAAACCCTTTTTGAAATTTTACTAGCCAATTCTCTTGAATGTCAAGTAGCAAATTCTCTTTGACCTTTAGTAGCCAATTCTCTTCGACCTTTAGTAGCAAATTTTGTTTAGTAGCTTAGATCTCTAGTAGCAATTCTCTTTGATCATTAGTAGCAAATTCTCTTGAATTTCTAGTAGCAATTTCTCTTCGACCTTTAGTAGCAAATTCTTTTGGATCTCTCGGTAGCAAATTCCCTTCGATCTTTAGTAGCATATTCTTTTGGATCTCTCGGTAGCAAATTCCCTTCGATCTTTAGTAGCAAATTGTTGTTGTCATACCATAAGCTAAATTTAGTATGATACCTTTACATAGCATCAAACATGTGAATGTTGCCCTAACAAATTTAGCAAATCTTTTCGAGCTATAGGAACATATCAAAGTCGATATACTATAAAATCATGAATAGAATGTTGCTACTAATTATGTTTTTGCTCGTCTACTGTAGATAAAATTACTAGGGAGTATATATAATAAAAATTGCTATAGAAATATACTCCAAGTTGTTACTAAGTAAATAAGAAATAAGTGTACGATGTCCTAATCAAGAGCTCGTTTGTTGTCATGATATTATGAACTAAAATTACTACTGTATAATTATATTTTTTGTATAATATATTAGCACACTACCATATACCATGGTCAAAAATTATTGCTATAGTTGGGATGTAAGGTGCTATCATATAATGTACTCAAGTTAATAATATTATATATTTTTACATACAACTCAGTCCACAAAATGTGCTAACACTCACCTTGGCCTTGGGTGGCATGCTACACGCAGGACACAAAATATAGCAAATTATTCGGTTATGTAGCAAATTATGTTTATATGTGTAATAGCAATTTAGGTTATAAAAAAATTCTTCGAAACATATGCAAGTGGGATCTAGATTTATTCGTCTCATCGCATAGAACACACCGGTGAAAACAGAATTAAAATTAGACATCATATATAAAAGTTATAGAGTTTTTTTAAAAAAATTAACATGCTGACATCATGAAAGCGACACCTCCTAAACTAACGCTCCTAAACCAACGGCTCAAACCAGGTCGCGCGCTGGCCTAAACGCGCGACCGGTCGCGGGTTAACCTTGTCCCTTTCTCTGTGCCCCTTTCTCACATCCTCGCCAATAATTTCTTTCCTAAACTATTTGCATAAGCCACCTGGAGTTTGAACCATTTCACTTTAGTCCTCATTTGGTTGTTGCCTACATAAATCTCTCACTCCAATCCGTAAGTTTCGCTTGCCTAATGTTTGCTCCGGAGATTGAAAAGCATCTCTTCATTCGACCTTCACGTGTCATCCATGGAGAAAAGCTTCTCATTGGACCTCTAAAATTTCCTAGATGTTCGGGATGATCAAAGAAGACATGGCAATATGGCACGGCAGAGGCGTGCGTGTAGAACACCAGCAACGAGAGTTCTTAATCAGAAATGTAATAAAACCATTCTCTTGTAACCTAAAGTCCTAAACTATTTATTTTTTCTTCTACCTTAATGGAAAGGCAGTCCTGCTCCCGTTCGAAACAATTTCACATTATCTGGCACATTATTAGAGAATATCTTGCTTTCTGTTGCTTTGATGTAATTTATGCAATTCTCAACGCTCCTATATTAGAGAATAATATGGAATATTGTCTTCATCAACAATAAGTTGTACACTCTGTTTTAAACATGTGTAGTAAGTCAGCTTAACTTTTGGTGGTTTTGCTTCCTCGACATATGTCATGTGTTGATTATAGGTACCGACTGACCCATCTGAGTAATAGTTCGCACATGAATCTGCTTGAGTCAATCTAAGCACCTAAGGTTTTTGGGACTTAGTTAATCTTATAGTACATATGTAGGGAATCCAAGAGACAAATTCATCTCTTTCTCTAAAAAAAGAGATGAATTCTCCTCAACATAAAAATAAAAAATATATTTTTGTTTTAGGATGTAAACATAACTTGTTTAACAATAATGAGATACAATATTTATTCATGTTTAAAGAATGCCATTGATGTATCTTCTTCATCAACATAATCTCATCTTCTACTAATAAACATAGTTCATCATTCAAAATAATATTTTTTAAAATGTTGATAAATACATGAGAAATAAAGAGTTGTCTTTTGTTTTCTAAAGAGTTGTCAGTGTGGTATCCGACAACCTCCTCGTGGAGTGCTATAAATATGTGTGTTACTATATATGATACTATATTACCTTAAGATATTGTATATATAAGCTAAATCTTACGTGCAAGTCGGCATTTTCTACAAAATGTTGCTACTTACATATCCCTTTATTTTATTTAAATGAGAGGAGAGAACATTATACAATCAGACAAGAAAATCATGTTGAACGACCCATGCCTCGAGATCGCAATTCCATATACACACATATTAAAGGCTTATTCAATCTCAATCTATAACCTATATCCAAGGCCATACATTATCAATAAAAAGAAATATGTGTTCTAAAAAATGGTTGTGACACGTCATATAAGAACCACATTTAAACAATTCATATACTTAAATACTCAGAAATAGACTCTGTGAGTACGCTAATATGCAAAGTGGCACAAAAAAAAAGACCAAAAGAAGTTTTTCTCAATAATATCAACACACAAAAGGAGAATGTAGCAAACTGAAATGCTTAGGAGTTGGGATAAAGTAGTTCATTTGCGCAGGAGCAAAATTGACAGCGAGTCGAGGTGAGGTGCTGGCACTTGATGTTGACCATGAGTAACCCGGTGCCACTGCCTGCCCGGTTCTCATGCATCCCTTCCATCGTTTTCCCATGTGACAGAAATATGCTAACTCATGTTTCTTTTATCTTTTAGCCAGAAGGTTCTTGCAGAACCGATAAGCGCACCAATCTATTGTGTTCAATCGTACTCTATGATGTAAGTTGCCATCCCAATTTTTACTACTACATCGGGGCATACATGGCACAGCTCTGTCGCTGCACTGTAAGACAAAACAGTTGTTGTTCTTGGTATATGCTTCGCACAATCAAATCAGCGCCGCAGGTTTCTTCTTTAAGAGTGATGACAACTCATCACTGCAAAGAGACTTCAGTTAAAAAACAAACAAAAAGAGGATTCACATAATCTTGAAGGTTGATGAAGACAACCACGAATGAGACACAAGAGGCACGCTATTTTTCCCAGTGCAATTATGCAAAGCAACTGAAGGAATCACATAAGAAAGCCTACCATACATGAATTCTATACAAGCTGCTGGAAAATGCATCCGACAATCAGCTTGTTTGCAAATAAAAGATTCAGACGCAGTGCTTCTTAAGTAAGGGTTGTGGAGGACAAAATCAAAAATATGGTATCCAACTGGTTTTGTCGTCCTTGAGCTCCTCCGGGTATTTAGTCTCTTGCCTAACATGAGAGCCCAAATGGCAAACAAATACAGTATCCAGTAAGACCTACACCAACGGAGTAGACACAGTTCCTCTTGATCGAGGGGAACTCCTTGGCAGAGAGAGCAAAGGTGTCGCCTCGTCCCAGAAACAGCGAGTGGCCGCCAAGGTCCATCACCCTGTCGCGGAGCTCCAAGCGCCTATTCGGTGTAAACTTCACCTTGTAGATTTCGGCCGGCGATGGGTGGCTTTCAGGGTAAAACACCACAAGCAGGATATCGTTGTTGCAGGCAACTAGATGAGCACCACGTGTGGCGTGGAGCCTGACGCACTTGCAGATTCTGTTCACCACGTGGTAAACATAGAAGATCGGTGTGATCTTGGGAGGGTCAGTCAGATCACAGATGATGATATTCTTATTGATGTCTGTATAGTACGCTTTTCCTTCGAGGAATGCGACGGAGTCGATCTCTGGCGTGCCTCGCGCATTCATCATGGTCCAGGCGGTATCACCGGGGCACCAAAGCAGCGTGTCTGCCCTACGATGCCTTGAAGCTGAGCAGCAATGGCCACCCAATTTGGTGACTTGAGCGGGTCATCAAGTGATGAGGTGGAGGAAGGGCAGCGGGATCTCGACGTTGGAGAGAGGCTCCCACAACACGAGCCACGTCAGTGATTTGTCGTCGTCTACCAGTGCAAGCCAGTCTCGGGACATGCCGCAGCAGTAGGGGAGACCGACCGGAGGAGCATGGAGGTCCATTAATTCGCCACGACCAGGAAGCCGAATGGAGTAGTCGTGGATTGGCACCGGTCCGTTTCGACGCGACGGGCTGATGGCAACAATCCATGGGCGGTAGATAGTCGGGGCAGAGGTGAAAGATCGCTAATGACTACAAACCTGCTGGATGCGGAGGAGATCCCCGTCGGAGGACAGCCGACCGGAGACCTCTCGGACGATATCGGCGGGGAGGGAGGATGTGAGCACACAAGGGCAGCGGAAGCGACCAAATTAGCGAGCTGCAGTCTTACAAACATTTCACCGAACACCTTGTGTGCATAAATCATAGCAGCCCCTTAGCATCAATATTTCCTAATAAGGTGCTGTCCAAACTTCACAAACGGCAATATACTTGCAATACTAAGCTCACTAGCACAATTGCCCCATTGAATCGGCATCAACATATCAAAGGACACATAAATCATTTATATAACTTGTGTAAATGTCACAAATAGCAAGCAAGAAAGTGAGCAATCAACACGTATGACAAGGGCAATACCGAATGAAGAGTAGACACCAAGATTTATGTGGAAAACCCCTTTCAGGAAAAAACTCACGGGCGACGGTGAGCAAACAATCCACTATAAAGATGAAGGATACAAATGGTGGGAGCCAAAAAGATTGGGGAGGCTCCAAATCCTCACTAATTTCACTCTTCTATCGGTGGATTTGGTAGATCAAAACCTCATCCATCTCCTCTCAAACCCTAGCTCTCTCTTCCCTCAAAACATATGAACAAGTCACATATACAGAGAATGTTCGGGTAGCCCTTATGGGTAGATTTGGGCACTTTTCAAAACGTTCCCTAGGCAAAGAAGCCTCTAGTTAGCTTACAATATACATAAGCAATATTTTACATAACAATTGAGCCTAAATTAGCTCTCAAATGATGAAATAGGAGCTGCAACATCACATAGGACCAGTCGCCGGCGGCCATAACGAGAGCTGATCGGGCGAGTGAAACGTGCGGACGTTTGGCTTTTCTCTGTAGCCCGACTGAAACGTGCGGACTTGATCGATCGTAAGGAAAATTTTTAACTCGACGCAACACATGTAAACGGAGAGTCATAGACGAGCCCGTCTCTGTTTTCTGAACGAATGCAATGGCTCCTCTGTTTTCTAAACGAATGCAATATGTGTACATGTTTACACGTGTATACGTAAATCGCTAAACTCAAGCTTAATAAAATCCGAGAAAATCAACGGAAATATGTATCATCTATCTACCCTTCAACAAGTCCAACAATAGCTGATCTAACTCCTCTAGACTGCGCCCGCTGACCACTTCAACCGCGGCCATTACAAGAGCTCAACAGGGATCGTCATTTCCTTTCTCTTTTTTTTTGAGAAAATAGAGCATTTCGTGAGCGGGCCGAGCTTTTCATGGCCTGCCATCTGCCCAAATGAAAGATCTTTAACTCGACCCAGACCAAGGAAACAGAGATCAGCAATTCAGCATGCTGGCTGCCCTTGCGTGTGTCCAAAGTCCAAACCCCAGCCAGTAATATACAACAATCATCGAAACAAATTCTTGTATGTGTATTACCCACTATTATCATTGCATAAATTACAACTAAAATCGATATAAGAATAGGAAACGTGTGACCGGGAGAAGTGATGGGAGCACACTTTGGGCGCAGACGCAATTCACCAACTGATCCCACGGTCAACATCGTGCGCGCGCGTCCGGTTCCGCGAAGATAGCCGCACCAGTGATCAACATAGTCCAGCGTCCTCCCGCTGCGGCCAATCGGACAAGGGAGGTTCTGGCAAAGATAATGATCCCAGGTTACTCGAGAAATGTTTGTGCCTTCACATCTTGTTTTGGGCGGTTTATTGGCCCAGTAATATCTCCAGTTTATTAATGAGCATTGGCACTGCGTGGCGGCGGCAGCTTTCATGAGAAAACTGAAAAGGAAGGATGGTTTTGGTGGTGTGGGAGACTTGCTTGTCAAGTCCACGCCGTGTTCCTTTCGTGAATTGCCTCCATGCTTGGACTCACTGATCAGTCCAGACCAGCTCAAAGGCGAACTGCTCAGTTCATGGAAACGGGAAAACCGCATCCGCGTGGACATTGAGAAGGTACACGACTTGGCGGCCTCGTGCCGGCTCAGCGGGCGCACCAACAGTCCACGGCGCAGCAGCAAGGGCAACGAACAGGAGCCTGTTGGGAGAAGGGTATGCGTGTAAGGGTGTGTTCGTTTCCTGGATCTAAATTTTATTGCTGTCACATAAAAAAGAATCTTACTATTTAGGAGTACTTAAATAAAGGTTAATTATAAAATAAATTACAGGTTCCTAGACTAATTTATAAGACGAATCTAATGAGGTTAATTAAGTCGTGATTAGAAGATGGTTACTCGTAGCATCACTTTAGCAAAACATAGATTAATTGAGCTCATTAGATTCATCTCGAAAATTAGCACCAATCTGTCAATAGGGTTTTGTCATTAAATTGATCAAAATATTCATAAATAAGTAAGATTCTCTTTCATGCGACGATCGTTAAATTTTAGAGGGCAGAGGGCAGTGACGTCTAGTCTAGAAGGCGGATACGGGTACCAATGCTTGGATCGTGTGGTCAAAGTCCAGGCTCCTGTCTCTTTCATGTCCTCAGCACTTAGCGTAGCAATATTGCATTTGCCGCGTGCGCAATTTATCAGTCGATGATTGGTCACTGACGGGAAAAAACTGCGTGGAAGCAGAGGACGTATCAGTTCACGCGCAGAGCGCACGGGACTGTCAAAGGCACGGCCTCGGTCCCACGTCACGCGATGCCGGATCCAAAGTTCGCCTCTTCTTGCCGCGCGCCTTAGGCCGCGTAGACCGCCGTCGCCCATCGCCATGGGCTCACGCGTCAAGATCTCCGACGCGCTCGACGCCACCGCCGCCGGCTACGACCACAGCAGCAGTGGTGACAGCAGCCCGGCGTCCTCCAATTCCGGTCACTCGGAGTCGGAGAGCGACGGATCATCCGGCAGCTCAGCCGACGAGTTGCGCCTAGACCTGCGCGAGTTCCGCCGCCACGCCTCCCCCAACTCTTCCTCCGACACGAGCCGCCGCTTCGACCCCAGCACGCGGCGGTCGGTCTCGGCGTCCTCCGCGTGCGTGATCACCGACATCGACAGGCACCAGCAGCGCATGCTCTCCTCCTCCCGGCCTTCTCCGCCTCCTCCGGCCCGGGTACCCGCGCGGCCGCACTGTCCCGCTGGCTCGCCGGGTTCGACGTCGCCTGGGTGCTGGACTCGTCTGGCCGGAGCAACAATAGCCTCCCGCGCCGGGAAGTGGGGAGACGGGTCCGGGTGTGGGCGCAGGCGCTGAGCACCATGGAGCGCGTGTTCCGCCTCCGGCACCGGCACCTGACCGACGCGCAGGTAGCATCTCTCGGGAACCTGGCGTCGGCAAGCGCCAGCGCGATGCTGAGGCTGGCCACCGCCGTGGCCAGCCTCCGGAGCTCCCCGTCGAAGCTCCTCGCGGCGCTGGACGTGTACGTGCCGGTATCCGAGGCGTTCCCCGTGCTCGCGCGGATGTTCTCGTGGGGGCCCGCCCACCCGGTCCCCGCCGCCGTGGAGGCCACGCTCGCGGAGCTGGTGGACGCGGCGCGGCGGTGCTGGCGCGACCTCCGGGACTCGGTTCGCTCGCAGGCGCAGTGCTACCCGTGGCGGATGCCGCAGGGCGGGGAGGTGCACCCGTGCGTCGGCTTCTGGATGGGCTTCTTCCGGTGCATGCTCCGCAACCGCGTCACCCTCTACTTCGTCCTGGGCGACGAGGACGGCGGCGGCGTGGGCCTGGTGGCGGAGCTGGTCTCGTGTTTGGAGGCCGTGCTGGAGGAGCAGTCCGCCGGGCTCGCGTTCCCGGGGCTGCGACACGTGTTCATGCTCAACAACACGTTCGCCATCGTGCGCCGCGCCGTGCGCTCCGACCTCAAGCTCTTCCTGCCGCCCGACTGGGCACGCGTTCGCGAGGCGCGCATGGAAGGATACGTCAAGGCCTATCTAGAGGCGTCCTGGGCGCCCGTAGTGTCGCGCCTGGATGGCAGCGGCGCCAAGCCGAATCCGGCCGCCGTTCTCCGGCGCCGGAGTAGCCGGCTGGGCGCGTTCTACTCGGCGGTTGAGAACGCGTGCAGCGCGCAGAGATGCTGGAAGGTGCCCAACCCGGTGCTCCGGGGAATACTCCGGAAAACCGTGTCGGACAACGTCGTGCAGGCGTATCGCCGGTACCTCAAGGACCACCCGGAGGTTGAAGTGCCCAGCGGGCGCGCTCCGGAGGAGCTGGATAAGCAGTTGTCCGACTTGTTTGAAGGGTAGATATATCTTCGATTTTTGGATTTCTTTTCTTAAAAGCTGGAGTTCAGAGATTTCGTTTATTTATACACATGTACAGGCACATATATATATATATATATATATATACACGGGCACACGTAAGGTTACGTATCAAAAAACAGAGACAGCCTCGTGCTGGTTTCTTTATGGCTGTCATGTTAGAGTGCGGTCCGACTAGTACATATATATACGGACACACGTAAGGTTACGTATCAAAAAACAGAGACGGGCTCGTGCTGGTTTCTTTATTGCCGTCATGTTAGAGTGCGGTCCGACTGGTACATATATACACGGGCACACGTAAGGTTACGTATCAAAAAACAGAGACGGGCTCGTGTTGGTTTCTTTATGGCCACCGTGTTAGAGTGCGGTCCGACTCGTCGCAGCCACGAGTCCCAGAGGACCTCATGGAGGATAAAACCAACTGGAGGCCATATTTCTGGTTTTGTCCTCGAGAACCCTTACTTAAGAAGCAGTGAGCCTGAATGTTAGCTGTTTGTGAGATGCATTTTACGGCCGGTATAACATGCATCTCAAGGTAGTTTCTCTTTATGAAATTAAGAGAGCGTGCATTGTTTAGAATATCAGCAAGTTCCCTATGTGTAATTCCTTTTTTCTATTACTATGCTTTGCACCGGAGAAAACCGCATGCCCGCTTACGTCCCATTCACACATTATTCGAGTGCTCGTTTTCATTATCGGAATATACTAAGTCCATGATAACTCATGTTTACCCGATCTCCTAGCTGTCAGATCATGGATAGAGGGCTGAGATTGATAAACTGTTTTCGTTGCAGAGGACGGAGGACGAAGAAGTAGATATAGATGCGGCAGCGCAGTAAGCAGCTAGCAAAATGGTCCATCCAGATGCACACGGGTGCACCTCGATCGCCGCCCTGCGTGGCTTCCGCCACGCGTAGTGCGAGCGTATGAACGCCCTGAGGTGTAAGCAGCTCCGGGCTGCGTCCACAAGGCCAGCGAGTTTGGCGTTGGCCGCGGACGAGACAGGATCGGATGGACCCCTTCCCCCAGGATCGGAGCAGTTTGTCGCGAGGATGGGAAACGCCTCCGAGACCGGGACGACACGTAGGCGCGCGTCGAGCGTCGTCCTTAGTGCGGCCACGGCGTCTCTGCAGATTGAGCATCGCGGCGGCGCTTGCTCAATCCCTTTTCAGTTGCGCAAGCGAGCTGCCAAGGCCGCCCGAGAGCAACGCGCAATATGCACGCGATCGCGGAGTTGCTTGCGAGTCCGGGAAGGGAGAGCGCAGCACCACCGGACCCATCATCTCACGAACAGAGAGACCACCGTGTACCCATGCGTTGCACGCTCTACCGTTGGGCGTGAGCCCAGCCGCGAGGTCGTGTCGGACGAACGTAAAGGTTCTCTGAATCTCTGGCTCCGCTGTCACGAAAACGTTGCCGATTCTCACGCCCTCCGGGGACGGACACGAACAGTAGCGGATCCAGCAAAAAGGTTTAGGTAGGGCGAAACACCGAAGCCACAACACAGATGAATCAACAACAAAAGTTTAGGCGGACGGGACGGGAACGCGCTGATGCTGGAGCTCTAGACGAGGAGGGTCAGGGGGAACTAGGCGGGAAGCGGTTAATTAGGTAGGGCGGCCGCCCTACGTGTCCTCCTATTGGAAGATCCGCCTCTGGACACGAGCACTTTCAGTCCAGTTCCCTGACCATGAATGGCTTCACCGGTGCGCCCGGCGTTCTGCCACCATATCACAATGATATGATCCATACGTGTTATACTAATCACTATACTCACTACCGGAATTCAGGAATTCGCCACGGCAAATTTCTTGCCGTAGGTGACCTACGGCGAACCACCGACGGCGACGATATCTGACGGCAAAGCCGGCTTTGCCGTGTGCCTTTTATCGGGCACACGGCAAAGAGCTTTGCCATGTGTCACCGCCAGCACACGGCAAAGTTTGCTAGTTTGCCGTGTGTCCGGACTAGACACACGACAAACATGGATTTAGAAGAAAAAAAATGGCCGGGCCTTGCTTTGTGCTGCTCACGCCGCCGTGCCCGGCCCCGCTGCGCCTGGCCCACCGCGCCTGCCCGTCGCCACTTCCCGGTCCATGGCGCCGCCGCCAGATCCTTGTCACCTTCCCCGCGGCACGCCGCCGCCCACACCTGCAGGAACCTCCACACGAACCGGCCGTCGACCACCGCGTGGTGCATCGTGACGACGAGCGCCACGCCGCCGCGGAGCCGCGTCACTTGCGCCGCCAGCACCTCTGCCGGGAGCTGGCCGGCGTCGAGCTCCGGTACGAGCCGCCGGAACGCGTCCGAGTCATGGGCCTCCTCCCCCGCCAGCCGGGCCGTGTCGACATCGCCCATCTCCGCCACCGAAACCCGACGCCGCCGTTTGTGCAGTCCATGGCGGCGTCGGAGGGCGGCGACCACGGACGGGAATCGCGCCGCCGTCTCCGCCGGTGACGCGCGGAGGGCGGCGACCACAAACGGGAACCGCGCCAGGGCAAGCCGCCGCCGCCGTGTCGGGCCCCGCTGCGCCTAGCCCACCGCGCCTGCTCGTCACCACTTCCCAGCCGCTCCTCGCGCCACCGTGCCGCAAGCGCCTCGCTCCGCCACGCCGCACTCCCGCCGCACCTTGCACCGGCCGCGTCTCGCACCGCCGCGCCGCAGGCGCTCTCTCGCCGCCACGCCGCCGTGCCTCGCGCCACCATGCCGCTCCTCGGACGCCGCCTCGCGTGAGAGAGGGAGAGAGAGACCGGGCAATGGAAAGCGGGAGAGAGAGAGGAGATAAGGTTGTGAGAGAAGACGGGAGAAGAGATAAGGTTGTGAGAGAGAGAGAGGAGAGGAGATAAGGCACGGGAAGAGGCAAAATTTTGAACCGGAAGCGCGGTTCGGGAAAAAACGGTTCACCGTGTGGCGGAAAATGCAGCACACGGCAAAAATCATACATGGATGTGGCACACGGAAAGAGCATTTAAATATTTTTTCTTTATATTTTTTTACGACTAAAATGTTTGAATTTGTTTTTAAAACCAAGATAAAGCATTATGTATTGTCTATTGCCTATAGCAAAAATTATGAAGTGAAATTCTAATTCAAATGTTATTCCATCTACGATCCTAACCTCATCTTCTCTAATTGTTTATGGAACTTCTTCGGGAAAGCTTCACTTTATAAGCATCGTACGTGACAAACTGGGCAAAACCACCTCAACCATTTACCATTGACTCCGTGCATGGTAAAAGTATATACGGGCAAATCTTATGAATTTCAGAATTCGTTTGAATTTTATACGATTTAAAAACTATTTTATTCCACGGTCGTTCAAATGTTTCGTGAATACAGCTTCAAAATTTTATTTCACCTACTATATAAGGCCTTACACTTGCCTTAGTATCATAAATATCATTTTTTGAGTTATTTTATTCTATTATTTTATGCACTTACAGTTCAAATTGGACTTATACAAAAATAATCTTTTGAATAAAATAAATTGGTTAAATATGCTAAACGAGCAAGAACTACCCCAAATTGGTGTATAGAGAATCAAACATTATATGTGAAGAGGAGATAAAGTTTTAGAGGAGAATGTCAATTTTTGTTTTTGGTTTGCCGTGTGTCAAGAAGAAACACACGGTGAACACCACTCTTTGCCGTGTGTCACATTTTGGCACACGGCAAAGAGAAAAACACACGACAAAAAACGTGGCACACGGCGAATTCTCGTTTTCCGGTAGTGACTCCTGTGTTAAGTTTAGGTGCAGGAACGACATAGAGAAGAAGAGCATCGTCCTCTTGTTCCGAAGATCGATCATGATCTGCACCGCCAATGCAAGAAAAGATCGAGGCGTTCGCGATGACCTCGGCGATCCTGTAACGTGCATGGCGATGTGGCACCAATCCCGGGCAGCACCGGCAACGTGCATGGCGATATGGCAGCAGCCATGACGTTCCTGTAGGCGCCCAGCGACAATGGCCCTGGTGGCCTGCACATCCGTACCAATGGCGCACATTCAACAGAGAGAGGCTGTGGCCCTGACGAAGAAAGTTCAACAACTTGGCGATGAACACGGCCCTTGCATGTGCCGCATAGCATAGACCAGCGACGAAATTTAATAGCAGAAGGGTGTCTCCCGGTGTTCAGAGACCGGCGATGACCTGAAGAAGGCATGTTTGTTGTTGAGAAAGAATGAATAGCTACGTCTCTCTCTCTAGATGACATAACCCCAACAGCCGATGCCACGATCTGGCTAGCTGATGGCAAAAGCTCATCGGCGATGTAAGCTATGATATGGAATATCGATACCGACAATGCAAATGGCCCAGCAAACAAATAAGGGAGAAGCAAAGTGTTCTTGCAATAGAACCATGCATGAATGAATGCATGTATTATATGAGCGCAAGCAAATAAAATAAGTCGCACGACTGATAATTACATTCATGATCATGTCATCAAAAATTTCAAATCTGTGAAGAGATCTGATAGCATGCTGATATTTCAAGATGTGCCACAAAACTGAAACTTGCTAGATGGCCCTGGCCGGCGGCCTGTCACGATCTGCACCCAGACTAGCATGTGTTCGAATAAATGCATATTAGTAATACACCACGGTGTTGAGTGTCAAGAATAAATGGCATATGACCAAGTGTTACACTGAGGATTATCTCTCTGAAGCTTAAACAAAAAGAAATCTCCCAAGTACTACATGAGTACAAGTATCACTACTATCGCAAACCATGCATTTTTTGCGTCGTCATGCCTAGTGAACTATGTGAAGACTCATTTCTTGTCTAACTGAGGAGGTTGTGATACTTCTTTTTTGTGGCAAACGTGGCCGGATTACTTTGTTCGTAACCGACAAGGCCGAACACTCACTCGAGATTTCCTCATAGGAATCTGCATGAAAAGGTAGGATATACTTTTGTTAAAGCCGACGAGGCTCTAGCACTTCATTTATTCATTAATACCTGTGCTAAGATGACTTATAATTTTCATCGAATATTACGATCATCAACATAGCTTAATCAAATATGTTCTGCGGCCCAAAGCTGTGGATGTAACTAACCCGAGACCTCTCGAGGTCACAGAAACCAGAAGCCACACAACCATCTAATTTGAGATGTCTTTGACGCAATATTAGCATACAATGCGGGAGGTTGTACTTTCTAATTCTATGATGAATGCAAAAAGCAATGTTTCCCATATGTACTTATGTTTTTATTATTTTATTTACATAATATTGTATATAGATGTACACAAACTAGTACTATGTGTATGTTTTTCCTAGAGCAACTCTTTTTAACCAGAGTGTTTCTCTTTCGAAACAATAGTACATGTGCTTGTGGCAGTGTTCTGGGTATGTCGTGCATGGCTGGTTACCTAACTAATGGGCTCCTAGTGGATTACTTCAAAGGCATGCTCGCTTATAACACTATATTACCTTAATAGATTGTATGTGTAAGCTAATATGTACATAATAAAATAATCATTGTTTAAGAAGAAAAGAATATTGTCGGTGTAGGGGGATTGGGGTCCCCCTAACCGCGCGTGGGCCGCTTTCGGCCCACGGACGAAGACGGCGGCCGAGGGGCGAGGGAATCCACGGAGTCCACGAAGCCCACGAAGCCCGCGAAGACCGGGGGATTGGGAGCGTCGGGGGCAGGAAGCTTCCCGGTAGCTTCCTCCGGCGCCCCAACCACCCGGAGTTAATGTGGCACTCAAGTGCTCGTGGCAACGGTCGCAGCCCGACGGGACGTGCGCGCGCCTTCCCCATGCGCCGCGTCTCGGGAAGCCACGCTGCTACAGCGCGAGGAGGACTCGGAACCAATAGGATAGAAGATGCTTGGAGTCCAAATCCAGCAAATGAGATTGTAACAGATTTTGTCGGGATCCCGTCGGGATATCCCGGGAAGGTCCGGACCCCCACGAGGCGTCCGGGTACCCCTCCGGTACTTGTACAGCACTCCCCTCCTCACTCTATAAAAGGAGGGGGTGTCCCCTTGTAAAAGATAGACAACAATCAATACACACAAGCAGGACGTAGGGTATTACGCATCTCTTGCGGCCCGAACCTGGGTAAACTCTCCGTGTTCTTCGTCCGTTCAATCATCCGCGCTAATTGAGGCAAATCCGACCTTTCCCGATCCTATCCGAAGGGAGCCTTGTCAGGCTCCCATTTGGAGGTGTACTCACACACCGACATTTGGCACGCCGGTAGGGGGAGTTGTCGTAGATTTCGCTTGCGCCGCGGAACTTCCACACGACCATGCAGAGATCCACGGACACGCCGCGAACGGCGGACAGCGTCTCCGGCCAAGGCGTCCACGGGGCGTCGTCGCCGCAACCGTCGTCGCGCGGGCCGCTCCGCGCACGGCGACCGTCCCGGCACCTCGGCGGCCGAGCATGCAGCGGGGGACCAGCACGGCGCCGACCGCGACGCCCGGCCGTCACGCCGCTCGCGTCCGAACGCGCTACCGCACGTCGCCTCTTCCAGGAGGAAGAAGGGGACGACCCCCTAACCGCCGTAAAGACCATGCTCAACAACCCGCCGGCAGGGCTAGCGGGGGAGAGCAGGCGAAGGAGTGGCTCACCGGAGTAGGTAAGCTCCTAGACACGGCGCAGGCCCGGCGCCGAGCGGGACCGTCCCGCCGCCCGCCGACCAACAACAACCGCCGCGCCAACCGGGCCAAGGACACGCGCCCACCGGCGGCTTCGCTCTCCGTCCACTCGCCGCAGGTGCGGGGCGCCGCGACCTGCGCAACGACCTCAACGACGCCGCCGCGAGCAGGGATGCGAGCGTGAGCGCACCTCCGCCCACAACGATGACGGCACGGACGCGGAGTCGTCCCCGAGCGCCACCCGAAGCGCAAGAGAAAGGAGCTCGACCCCTCGTTCCTCGGGGCTGCGCAGCCCTCTCGAAGCGCTCGCGTGGGGTCACGTGGCCCGGCAAGTTCCGCCCGGACCTCCCCGAGAGGTACGACGGCACCGCTCCCCCGACGAGTTCCTGCAGATCTACTCCACCGCCGTCGAGGCCGCCGGCGGCTCGGAAGACATCATGGCCAACTACTTCCACCTGGCCCTCAAGGACTCGACCCGGTCATGGTTCATGAACCCGGCGCCGGAGTCCATCAGCTCATGGAGGAGCTTGTGCCGGGAGTTCATGGCCAACTTCCAGGGGACGTCGAAGCGTCCAGGGAGCCGGATCGACCTGGACCGCATCGTCCGTAAGCCGGGCGAGACGCTGCGAGCGTTCATGCAGCGCTTCGATCGAGTCCGCAACACCATCCCGCGCATCGACCCCTCCCGGGTACTCTCCACTTTCTGCCACGGTGTTCGAGACAAAGACATCCCGGGTGAGCCGGGTGTGCACCAGTCGGAGACGGTCACGGACCTCTTCCGACTAGGCCGACAAGTGCGCCCGCCGCCAGGAAGCCCGGGCGTGGCACGACCCGCCGGCGAAGGCCAACCCGGGTGCCGCCTCTCCCGGGCCCGAGGGCACCCTCTCCAAGAACCGGAAGAAGAACCTCGCGCGCAAGCGCAGGGCGGAGGAGGTAGCCGCGGCCGGGGGCCCGTCGCCCGAGGAGCGTGATAGCCACCCCCGCGGGTGCCGGCAAGTCACCGGCCAAGTCCCCGGGGCGTTCGCATGCTACTTCCACCGCACCAACGACCACGACCGGTCGCAGTGCCGCTACATCCAAGCGAGCATCAAGCGGCGCGACGAGCGACGGGCGGCCGAGAAGGCCGAGAAGGAGAAGGAGAGGGAGAAGGAAGAAGTCGAGGCGTACCGGAGCGCGGACGACTCCATCGCCGTCATCATCGGAGGCTCCTCCGGCCTTCGCATCCCAGGGCGAGGCCAAGCGTTTCCGCCGGAAGTGCTCACGATCACCGAAGCCAAGACCTCGGCTCCTCCGCTCGAAGTGGGCGGACGTCCCCATCACCTCCGACAAGAGCGACATGGTGGGCCCGGACAACACCAAGGGCAAGATCCCTTTGGTCGTGTCGCCCACCATCCGCAACAAGATGGTGGGGCGCACCCTCATCGACGGAGGCGCGAGCCTCAACCTCATCACCCCGAAGGTCTACGACTCTCTACGGTGGGCGCGCGCCGAGCTGCAGCCCTCACGCCCTTTCTCCGATGTGCTCCCGGTAGCTCCCGCCCCTTGGGCAGGATTGAGCTCCCGGTTACCTTTGGCACCCGGAGCAACTTCCGCACGGAGAAGCTCCTCTTCGACGTAGCCGACATCGGCCTCCCCTACAACGCCATCATTGGGAGACCCGGCATAAACCAGTTCATGGCTATCCCGCACCACGCGTTCCTCACGCTCGAAGATGCCGGGTCCCAAGGGTGTCATCGTGGAGAGGGCGGATGCCGTCAAGGCAATGGCTTGCCTCGAGGACATCTTGGCAGCCGAAATGGCGGCCGAGGAAAGCACCGGCGGGAAGAGGGCGCGTAGTACCCCGGAGAAGCCTCGCTGCACCATCCGCTCCCAAGCGCCCGAAGCTCTCGGCACCCGGGGAGGTGTCCACCAAGAAGATTACACTCGGGGCTCGGAGGACAAGACCACCACCATCGGTGGTGACCTCGACCCGAAATAGGAACTCGCGCTCATCGCCTTCCTCCGAGCGAACAACGATGTGTTTGCCCGGCATCCTTCGGACATGCCGGGCATACCAAGGAAGGTGATTGAGCACCAACTCAAGGTCGACCCCACCGCGAGACCCGTGAAGCGACGGGCGAGGCGTCAAGCCCCCGAGCGCGAAGAATTCATCGTAGCTGAAGTCAAGAGGCTCCCGGAAGCCGGATTCATCGGGAGGTCACGCATCCCACATGGCTGGCCAACCCCGTGGTCGTGCCCAAGAACAACGGCAAGATGCGGATGTGCGTGGACTACACGGATCCGAACAAGGCGTGCCCGAAAGGACCCGTTCCCGCTGCCTCGAATAGACTCCGTAGTAGACTCCACCGCAGGCTGCGACCTGCTTTGTATGTTGGATGCGTACTCCGGGTACCACCAAATCTGTATGGCTAAGGAGGACGAGGAGAAGACTACTTTTATGACTCCCGCAGGGAGCTTTTGCTACGTGAGCATGCCTTTTGGTCCGAAAAATGCAGGCCCCACGTTCCAATGAGCCATGCGCCTCATCCTAGAGTCGTAGATCGGGAGGAATGTGGAGGCATACGTCGACGACCTAGTCGTTAAGAGCCGCAAGGCGCCATCCCTCCCGTTCGACTTAGAGGAGACCTTCTCCAACCTCGCGCCGCAACCGCGTGAAGCTCAACCCGGAGAAGTGCGTCTTCGGCGTACCCGCAGGAAAGCTACTCGGCTTCTTGGTCTCACACCGTGGGATCGAGGCAAACCCGGAGAAGATCCGGGCCATCGAGCTAATCCGCCCCCAAGGCGACTCAAGGATGTACGGCGCTTGGTCGGGAGCATGGCGGCCCTCGGCCGATTCATTTCGCGCCCGGGCGAGCGTGCTCTTCCCTTGTTCAAGTTAATGAAGAGGGCGGACAAGTTCGAGTGGACGCGAGAGGCCGATGAAGCCCTGCAGGATCTCAAGCGCTACCTGTCCTCGGCGCCCGTTCCGGTCGCCCCGGAGCCGGGTGAGCCACCGCTCCCGTACATAGCAGCTAACCCGCAGGTGGTCGGTGCGGCCCCGGTGGTCGAGCGCCCGGAACAAGCGCCTCATGACTCACGGCGAACCAGCAAGCGTCGGCGCCTCGATGGCGCGGAGGCGGCGGCCCCGACGGGCTCGGGGGCTCCGGCTCCGGCCGGCTCGCGACTCCCGGACCACCCGGGGCTGCGGCCTCCGCTCACGGCGTGGCTTGCGACACGGCCACCCCGGCCTCTCCGGGTGGACCACCCGGAAGACAAGCACGACGCAGCCGGCGCGTCAACTCGCCACGAGCGTCGTGGCTCTTAGGCTTCATCCGGGGCTCCGGCTCCGACCTCGTCGCTGCGTTTGGGTGAAGCCGAGGCCACGGACGGAGAAGCCGCAACGGGCGCGTCGATCCCACCCCACCCGGGGCTCCGGCTCCGACCACGCTCCATGACATGGGTGGAGTGGGATCCGCCCCGACTACCTCCGGCATCGGCGCCACGGCATTCCCACTTCGCTCGGGGCTCCGGCTCCGACCACCGTCGACGGGACAACCGAAGCGGAAGCCGTGGCCAATCCAGCAGAAGGGGGCGGGCGTGCCCGCCCCACCCGGGGCTCCAGCCCGGCAACTACGACGAACGAGGACGAAACAGGATCTGCTCCGCCGAACCGGAACCCCGCACGCGGCTCATCCAACGGCCGTATACTTCATCGGCGAAGTACTACGGGACGCAAAGACCCGGTACCCGCAGTACCGAAGAAGATGCTTATCGCATTCCGGAAACTGCGACACTACTTCCAAGGCCATCCCATCCGGGTGGTGACGACGGCGCCGTTGGAGACCATCCTCCGCAACGGGAAGCGACCGGACGGGTGGCAAAGTGGGCCGTGGAGCCGGGAGAGTTCGACTTGACCTTCCTCAGCACGCACATCATCAAGAGCCGGGCTCTAGCCGAGTTCGTGGCTGAGTGGACACCCACCCCCGAGGTCGAGCGCGACGAATTGAGCACCCGGGTGCAGCAGCATGACGCACCCGGCGACCATTGGACGATGTTCTTCGACGGCTCCCTCACACTCAACGGCGCAGGGCGGGGGTGCTCCCGTTATCACCGACCGGCGACGAGCTACGCTACGTAGTCCAGCTGCACTTACGATGCACGAACAACATGGCGGAGTACGAGGTACTCTTGGCGGGGTTGCGAATCGCCGCCGACCTAGGCGTCGGGCGCCTCTTGGCTAAGGGGGACTCGCAACTCGTCGTCAACCAAGTCTCCAAGGAGTACCAATGCAACGACCCGCAAATGGCCGCGTACCTCGCAGCGGTCGGGCGGATGGAGAAGAAATTCGACGGCCTCGAGGTGCTTCATGTACCTAGGGGCGACAACCACATTGCCGACGAACCGTCCCGGGTGGCCTCCACTCGAGCTTCAGCCCCACCCGGGACGTTCATGGAGATCCTGACATCCCCTTCGGCCTCCGACGCCGACCGAGCTCCGGACAGGCGACAACAAAGCACAAGCGCACCCGCAGGATCTGCAGCACACGCGGAATAGCGAAGAAGCGCTTGCCACCGAGCCGCAGGACACCTGCCGGATGAGCGACATCATCGGGTACCTGCGTGACGACATCCTTCCGGAAGACGACACGGACGCGGAACGCCTTGCCCGCCAAGCCAAGCGATATGCCATCGTCGACGGCAAGTTGTACAAGCACGGGGCGAGCGGCATTCTCGCCGAAGTGTATGACAACGGAAGAAGGCAACGACATACTCGTTGAGATCCACGAGGGTGAGTGCGGGAGCCACCACGCTCCCCGCACGCTGGTTGGGAAAGCTTTTCGGCAAGGCTACTACCGGCCGATAGCCCTCGAGGACGCCACCAGGCTGGTGCAACAATGCAAGGCATGCCGGTACCACGCCAAGCAAACGCACCTACCCGCTCAAGCCCTTCAAATGATTCCATTGTCCCGGCCGTTCGCGGTTTGGGGCTTGGACATTGTGGGGCCATTTCCGACTGCTCCGGGTGGATACAAGTGGCTGTACGTGGCCATTGACAAGTTCACGAAATGGGTGGAGGCCGAAGCGGTGACGAAGATAGACCAGAACTCGGCCGTCAAATTCATGAAGAACATAACGGCAAGGTTCGGGGTGCCGCAGCGGATCATCACGGACAATGGGACACAATTCACGAGCCATGCGTTCGCAGCATATTGTGACACCCTCGGCACCCGGATCTGTTTCGCTTCAAGAGCCCACCCGCAAAGCAACGGCCAAGTCGAACGCGCCAACGGAGAAATCCTTAAGGGTCTAAAGACAAGATCCTTTGACCCGTTGAAGAAGAAAGGCGCGAAGTGAGTAACAGAGGTCCAATCTGTGCTTTGGTCCCTCCGCACTACGAGTGAGTCGAGCCACGGGCGAAACGCCTTTCTTCCTCGTGTACGGCGCGGAGGCGGTGCTACCGACGGAGACCCTGTTCAGCAGCCCCGAGTCGCCGCGTTTGACGAAGCCGACCAAGACACCCGGCGGCACGACGACATTGACCTCATCGAAGAGGCAAGGCGGCGGGTACTAATGCGCAACGCGAGGTACCTCTAGGACTTGCGCCGCTACCACCGGCGGCGCGTACGCCCGCGGGAGTTGCAAGCGGGAGATCTCGTCCTCCGGCGGGCTCGGACGCGCGAAGGCAAGGACAAGCTAACCCCCATGTGGGAAGGTCCCTTCGTCGTCACCGCCGTCACACGCCCGGGATCGGTTCGCTCGGAGTCGGAGGATGGATACCCGGAACCGAGTGTCCGGAACATTGAGCATCTCAAGAAATTCTATCCTTAGAATGTTCTCGTAATCCAATGGTCCCGGGTAGTCCCCGAAGCCGCATCGCCACGGCCACACACGCCAAGGCTCTTGTACTAACGTCTTAATGTATTAAACAGCGCTTTGCCGCTCCTTTTCCTACTTCTCGCAGGGTTGCTGTTTGAATCTGTTCGAGTCCTTAAGTTTCTCGGTCGGATAAGAAAAACCTATGACTAAGGCGGAAGGCGGAAGGCGTTCACGCTCGGTTAAGGCACGGGTGGCGAAGTCTCGCTCTAGCGTAACGACAAAGCACCGAGGGCCTAAGACTAAGCGACGCATGGCGACAATCACGCCCAACGGAAGAAAAACAAAGGACTTAAGCAATTCATTAACACTCTGAAATTTAAGGATAACTTCCGTCTTGCATGCAGAAAAACAGGTTTAAACAACGAAAAAGGCACAGGCGCCAAACAGCCACTCGCGAGGTGGAGGAAGCGGGCACTTAGCCCCGCTTGAAGCTTTCAGCGAAGGCGTGGGCGACGGTGCGAGCCTGCGCCTTAGCCACGGCGTGCTCACCCGCGGGGATATCTCCATTCACCACGGCCGGGAGCGGGAACCCGGGCACCGGCACCGGGGCGTTCGTCAACACCTCCTCCAGGGCCGCGGCTATGGTTTGCCGCCCTTCCTCCTCCATGAGCTCCGCCATTCGGGTCCTCGGCTCCCGCGAGAGTCAACCACCCCCGCATGGCGAACGCATACCCGGCCGCGCCACGGTCGATGGGCTCGGGAAGACGGGACAGGCCCAGCTCGAACGGCGCCGACGAGACCTCCTTGTGCACGTCGACGGCGATTTCAGCTCGCGCCGCGCTGCGGAGACCAGCTCCGTCACCCGCTCGCTCGGCTCGACGCGCCGAACCTCGGAGTCTCCGAGCTGGGACCGCACCTCTTCGAGCTGCGCCTTGAGCTCATCGCCACCGGATGCGGCGAGGCGCCGCGACCGGGCTTCTTCACTCGGGCCTCCAGCTGCTCGACGCGACGGCGGTAGTCGTCCCGGCTCTTTTCCATCGCCTTGAGCTCCGGATCGAAGGCCGTCCGGGCGCACGCGCTGCGCCATTTCCCCGGCGATGCCACGGATGTGCTGCTCGCTGTCGGCAAGACGGGCGATCTCCGTCTCCGGGGCCTCCCTCCGAACGGCGACCTCGTCTTCACGAAGCCGGACTTGTTCGTCCCGGTGGCGAGGGCGTCCTCGCGGTGCTTCGGCTCCGCCTCCCGGAGCCCACGGAATTGCGGAGGTGATGGAGCTCCACTTCGCCGCTGCGGTGGCCTCGCTCCCGGGCACTCGCTTGCTGCTCCCGGTCGGCCGGTGCCGCCTCCCGGAGAGCAAGCTCGTCCGCTCGCCTCTTCGGCTCGGCCTCCCGAGCCACCGCGGCCGCCTCGCGCCGCGTCAAGGCGTCCTCACGGATCGCCACGGCGGCACCGGCCTCCTCCGCCTTCGTGTCGCGAAGCTCGGCGGCCCGCTCCGGGCCACGACGCCGCGGAGGCGGTTGATGCTCTCCTCCTCGCGGTTGATGGTGTCGCGAAGCTTCGCCTCCGCCTCCCGCAGCTTCTCGCCGGCCCCTCCGCAATGCCGGCGGCGGTGTCCAGCTCATGCTCGGACCTCCTCCATGCGGCGCCGGTGCTGCTGCCGAGCAAGCTTCACCGCCGTCTCCGGGGCCTTTTGGGCGTCCGCCACCTCGGCCTCACGCCGGGCCACCACGATCTCGCGGTCTTCCGGAGACGCGTCCGTCTCCTCCATGGCCGCCTTCACCGCGGCGAGCGACCGGGCAACCTCCCCAAGGACGTCGCCAATGCGGGGCGGGCGGAGCCACCCGAGCGACTCATTGGCGACGCGCTCCGGCCGCGTCTAGCGCGTCCACGACCCCTTCCGGCGGCGGCGGTCGACGAGGTGTCTCCACCAGCCACCGCTCCCGGCTCCGACCCGGCGCGTGGAGGGGAATCGTTCCCCTCCGAGCACTATAGGAGTGGCGGCGCTAGCACCCGGCCGGGGAATGGAAGCCCGGGCGGGCGCCCGGAGGCGCCAACCGAGAAAACAGCCGGCAGATCTAGCAAGTCACCAACCGGAGGAGTTGACGGCCGGCGAGGTCCTCGCCGACGGAGGCACCCGCGGCCTCCTCCGCGTGGACACCCGTAGCCTCCTCCTCGGGGGCACCCGCGACCTCCTCCTCGGGAGCAGCGGTCCCCTCCTCGGGAGCACCCGCAACCCCCTCCTCGGGGACACCCGTAGCTGCCTCCGCATCGGCCTCCGCCCCGGGCGCTTCGGCCTCAACGGCGACGGGGCTGGCCTCCAAACTTGGCGCAGAGGCACCGGAGACCTTGGGGTCCGGAGGGACCAAGTCCGGGTCCAACTCAATCCGGATGTTCCTATAGTCAAAATGAATCAACGCCTGTCCGCGATCCACCCGGTTCACAACTTAAGCGTAACGAGGAGAGAAACACCGTACTGTCGCGCGTCCGGCCGGCCGCTTGCACCGGCGCGGCTGCAGGGGACTTCTCCGGTGAAGCCGCCCCCGTCACCGGTGCCGGCGAAGCTTGTCGGGCCCGCTTCCGCGGAAAGCATGCGGGCCCGGAGGAATCGGAGGAGGGCGGCGACGGAGATCTCTTCCCCTTGCCCTTGTCGCGCGTGCTCGGGGCCGGCCTCGCGGCACCGGGATCGGCCCCGGAGCTCCGGAAGCACCCCCGGGGCGGCCGCCGCGCCCGGGTTGGAGGGAGGCGTGGCCCCGGTACCCGGAGGCCGGGAGTAGGAGCCGGAGCCGTGTCGAGGAACCCGAGCGGCCCCGGCCGGGGCATGGTCTCAAGCACGGCGCGCCGATTCGCCGACCGGTGGAGAGGCCCGGCGCCCTCCGGGTACGTGAAAGAGGTGGACCACTTCTTTCCGGTCGGCGTGGAGTAGGCGAACCGCTTCGAGGCGGCGGGTAGATCCGAGCCCGCCCCCGTGCGAGTGCGGCCGGCGAAATTGAAGTTCCGATACAGCCACGACGGGTGCGACCTCCGGCGGAGCAGCGCAATGTTGCACTCGAGGAAGTCGTGCATCACCCCGTGCGAAGTCAAGCCAGCCGCGGTGAGCGCCGCGATCCGGTCAACCACCGGCATCATGCCATCGGGAAGGCCGGGCACGGAGTCCCGGATGGCCAAGTGCCGAGCCGGGACCGGCGGGACACGGAGGCGACGGAAGTCCTTCTCGTACGGGACCACGAACCAGGCCTTCTTCCATCCCTCCACCTTGTTGTTGGGCGAATACTCGATGTAGCCGCTCTCGCTCCGGGCGGTCAACCGCACGCACCCGATCACTTCGCGGCGTTGGTGAGCGTCGCCTTGAAGTAGCGCCGAAAAATGGGGAAGCACGGCTGCACCCCCACGAACGCCTCGCACAAGTGGGCGAACACCGCCGCCGCCGCGACCGCGTTCGGCGTGAGGTGCGCCATCCGAATCCCGTACGCCCGGAGCACCTCCATGAAGAAGTCGGAGAAGGCGGGGGAACGGCGCCGGCCACGACTTAGGACAAGAAGTGGAGGATCTCCGGTCCCCGGTCGACGGCGGCGAGAGGCCCCCGATGCGGACGCCCTTATCGCCGTCCATCGGGAGGAACGGCGAGAGCCGCTTCATCTCGACCCGGGGTCGGGCAACTGCACCACGGGCGGCGCATCCATCGACGGCGAGCGCGTGCGCGAACCGCCACGGCGGAGGGACTTCCCACGGGCCATCCCGGCAGCGAGGAGCGGCGGCGGCGAAGCGGCGGCGCGGATCGGCGGAGAAGAAGGCGAGCGGAAGCGCGGAAGCGAGGGAGAAGTTGAGGAGGCGAGAAGACAAAGGGCGAAGTGGGAGACGTGCCTTGGGCAACCGGCCGTCTCGATACTTAAGGCAGGTTCCGAGCGGGCCCGCCGCACGCGAACCGAAGCGACGCGCCGCCTCGGAGCGGACGTGCTTCGGCAGCCCAAGCGGCACCGTTCCTCGAGAATCGCGCCGAGGAGTAACCCAAACGGCGCCGGGCGCCGACGGGTGGCCCCAATCCCTGCTCCGGCCCCGCGGGTCGGTGATCGGGGCCGGGGCTCCTGTCGGTGTAGGGGGATTGGGGTCCCCCTAACCGCGCGTGGGCCGCTTTCGGCCCACGGACAAAGACGGCGGCCGAGGGGCGAGGGAATCCATGGAGTCCACGAAGCCCACGAAGCCCGCAAAGACCGGGGGAGTGGGAGCGTCGGGGGCAGGAAGCTTCCCGGTAGCTTCCTCCGGCGCCCCAACCAACCGGAGTTAATGCGGCACTCAAGTGCTCGTGGCAACGGTCGCAGCCCGACGGGACGTGCGCGCGCCTTTCCCATGCGCCGCGTCTCGGAAGCCACGCTGCTACGGCGCCGGGAGGACTCGGAACCAATAGGATAGAAGATGCTTGGAGTCCAAATCCAGCAAATGAGATTGTAACAGATTTTGTCGGGATCCTGTCGGGATATCCCAGGAAGGTCCGGACCCCCACAAGGCGTCCGGATACCCTTCCGGTACTTGTACGATACTCCCCTCCTCACTCTATAAAAGGAGGGGGTGTCCCCTTGTAAAAGATAGACAACAACCAATACACACAAGTAGGATGTAGGGTATTACGCATCTCTTGCGGCCCGAACCCGGGTAAACTCTCCGTGTTCTTCGTCTCGTTCAATCATCCGCGCTAGTTGAGACAAATCCGACCTTCCCGATCCTATCCGAAGGGAGCCTTGACAGGCCCCCATTTGGAGGTGTACTCACACACCGACAAATATCTTTCTTAAAGAGAAGAGAATTCTTTTAGAGTTAAAATGTGAGCATATTTTTAGACAATGAAGATAATTCATGCCCCAATTTCAACCCATAAACCTTGATAGATTTAAACTAAGACCCATAATCTATTCCTAAAGTCATATGTGTTCTAAAAATAACGATATGCTATGGATTATACAAGGTGCATCTTTAAGACTTAATACATGAAAGTATATAGATATAACAACATACTACGTGGCATAATAAAGACCATAAAAGATTTTCCTCTAATAATATCAATCAAACAAGCTAGACAACTGCTGATGCGTGGGCTCCGCAACATTGGCTGCTTCATCCTCCCGCCCTCCGGGTAGTCAGTCCTGTAGATATCGGCGTGATACGGCCGCTGGCACGATGTTCTCGGACACGGTTTGTGTCAGAGGATTCCTCGGAGCACCAGATTTCGGGCGCACCTTCCAGGCTATAGCTAGCTATCTGCGCGCTGATGCGTTCTCCAGCGCTTGAGTACGTGGAGAACGCTTAGCCAGTTTGGTGTGGTACGTAGGGAACGACAGTAATTGATTTCACGTCACTGCTGTCCAATTAATCCACCACGATTGGTGGCGACGTGTGCCTAGACCTCAGTTAGCATTTTGAGATTGGAGCGCATGGCGCAGTGCACGATAGCATCCAGCGGAAAGTCCGAGATCCCATCCAGAACGCGACGCCTCGCCGCCCTTTGGCATCCAGCACGGGTAGTGCGGGCGAATGAACCATGAACGCCCGGCCCTGATATCGCGTCCGCGACATATTTCCCAGTTAGCACTTCTAAAATGATACAGTATTTTTTATATGAAAAAATGAAGCCCTTCCACTGGGTGAGATCTGTGTTGCTTGCTCATCCAGTTCCCTTCTGGACGACTGGACTGGACTAGACTGATCAATCAACAAAAATATGGAGGCGATCCATGAAAGAAATTACACATGGGCGTGGACCCGTGTGGACTCACTGTACCACAGCACTGCATTAGCGTCTAAAGTCGCTAAAAGCCTCTTTAGCCACTCACCGTCGGTCGCTAAAGACCTTTAGCGACCTATGTTTTAGGTCGCTGTAAGTGGCGTCGCTAAAACTTTTAGCGACCGACACCTTTTTAGCGACCAACCGTCGGTCGCTAGAGGCAAAGATTTAGCTACCATCGGTGCGTTGTTACTAATAGAATTAGCGACCCACCGTCATTCAGCGATTTGCATAATCACAATATGGGTCCTTATTACTAACACTGATCCATAATTAATTAATCATAAACAATTACACATGGGCGCACTGAAATCGACATGTATAATAGTATTCACCAACTCAGCAAGTCATACCAAGTACCTTCAATAAACTCTCACATTTATATAAGTGCTCAAGAGTCACAAGCTGATAAGACAACAAAACCTTCTGTTTATCACAAGGCAACAGAATGATACAAGCTTAGTACAGAGCTACCTAGCTAATTTCTATTTTTTTTCTAGAATACGCAGGAGAACTGCGCATCATTTCATTAAGAAGAAAGAGGTCGACGACCTTACAATGTATCATATTAGGAAAGGCCTTACACGAAAATTTACATGAAGCACCAGGCCAGCGGTTAGTAATACACGGTCCTACTCTCGCGGCATCAAACATCCTAAATGTTTAGCCCCGGCTATCGCCCAGGTCCTGCTCTCGTCCCGGAAGCGTTGTAGAAGCTCTGCCCCGTTTGCCGCCCCGTTTGCCGATGTTGCCGCTTGCTGCTGGAACACTCGCGCATTGCGCTCTTTCCACAGCAGCCATGAGATCAAGAGGAAGGCTGTGTCGATGCCTTTACGCTGCGTCTTGGGCAGACCTGCTCGCAATGTGTCCCAGGTGTCCGCAATACTCAGATTAGGTGCCACGAACCTGCTTGCCAGTCCCAACCAACTCAATGCGTCCCACCATAACTGCTTTGCCACCGAGCAGTGGAGAAGGAGGTGTTCGATCAGCTCCGGTGATTGGCAGCACATCGCGCAAGCATCATCGTCCTGCAGTCCGTGGCGCTTGCGCCGCTCCGCGGTCCATGTGCGCCGATGAAGGGCTAGCAGCATGAAGAACTTGACTCGGGGAGGTGCCCATGTTTTCCATAGTAGGCTGGCTCCAGCTAGCTTTACCGAGCCGCAGTGGAACATCTTGTAAGCTGACCTAGCGGAGTATCGTGCCGATGCTGTCCAGCGCCAGCAAATTTGGTCCTGCACTCCTTGCTGCAACTGCACCTGCTGGATGATAGGCCACAAATTAAGGTATTGTACAATGGCTTGCACCGTTAGGTGCCCCGTGATATCCCCGATCCATTGCTTGTTGCTCAGTGGCTCGCCGGACTGTCCTTTGTCTTTGCGTTGTGGCTTGAACGGCATTCAACAGAGCCGGCGCGAGAGATTGAATGGACTTCCCATTGAGCCAGCGGTCTGTCCAGAATAGGCAGAGGCCACCGTCTCCCAGCTTGAGCTCGATGGACGCGTCGAACATGCTCTTCACTTCGGCTCGCATTGCCACGGCAGGTTTGCCCAAGGCCTAGACCGGTCCGTCCGCTCAAGCCATAACCAGCGAAGGCGAAGCGCGAAGCCGGTGAGCTTTAAGTCGGGTACTCCCGAGCCCCCTAGCTCGTACGGCCCGGTGACTAATTGCCATGCTAGTGTGCACCGGCCCCCGAGTGCTGAATCCGTTCTCGTCCGGAAAAGCCGCGTCTATACTTGTCGATGGCTTTGAGTGCCCATGCCGGCAGGTCGATGGAGATCAAAATGTAGACGGGTATGGCAGAGAGTGTTGACTTCATGAGCGATAGTCTACCGGATTTATGTAGGAGACCGGCTTTCCATGTTGGCGATCGGCCCTCGATTTTGTCCGAAGACCGGCTCGATGTGTGATTTCCGTAGCCTGCCAAGTGACAAGGGTATACCTAGGTAGGTGATGGGAAAGTCCGAGATTTGGCAGGGCATGAGTGCTTCTACGGTTTGGAGATCCTCTTCCGAGCAGCAGATTGGAGCTGCTAGGCATTTTTGCAAGTTGGTGCGCAGGCCCGAAGCTCGTCCGAAGAGGTCGAGGATGGCGTTCGTGGCGATAAGGTCCTGCATTGTAGGCGCAATGAACAGGATTGCGTCGTCCGCGTATGTCGGTGTGTGAGTGCACCTCCAAATGGGGGCCTGTCAAGGCTCCCTTGGGATAGGTTCGGGGAAGAACGGATTTGCTCGCGCGTTAGCGTGGATGATTCAAATGAGGAAGAACACCGAGAGTAATCCAGGTTCGGGCCGCACCGGGTGCGTAATACCCTACGTCCCGCCGTGTGAGTATTCGAAAAAGCCGAAGCCCCCTTTTAGGGTGGAGCTTAGGAGAGACTCCAATGGGGGCTCTATCTAGAGGAAGAAGAAGAGCCCGGCTTTCTCTCGTAAGAGAGTCGCCCGCCCCTTTGCTTACCCCGGGGCCTCCTCTTTTATATGCTAAGAGGGAATCCCCACATTGGGCGGTACAAGGAAAATAAATGCGGGCGGTTGGAGGTTGGGAGTTGCCTTGGGCCTCCCCCTTTCCCTTCTCCCGTAAGCCACCGGGGTGAGAGGGAGAAGATTCCCTTGCATGCATGCAAGGATTTTGTCTTCTAGCTTTTGGCTTTGGCATCTCGTGGATCTTCTGCGGCTTGCGCTTAGGTAGTAGGCGGTGTGGGGGCCCCGACCCCGAGCACACCGACAGAGCCCCCGAGCTCATTGCCGTACGCCGAGGTGGTTGGCGATGAGGTCAACTTGTCCCCGCCGTAGTCGTCATGTCTTCTTTGCTCGATCATCTATGTGGGAAATACTTAGGCACGGACACAAGAGTTTCGAAGTCGGGGTGTCCCCGAACCACACCGGTGCCACGTGCGCCTTGACTTGACCGAACCGGTAGTCGGCCCGTCGGGTTAGACCGGGTACCATAATCTCATTGCGCAGGGCGCAAGATTTCTGGTCCCCGGGGTCTCGCCTTTGACAGGCTCGACGCGGTGGCCTCGTCTCGGTGCACGAGACGACCAGGGCGTGCGCAGGGGTCATCCCTACTTCAAGAACCCTTCCAACCGTACCATAGTTTTTTCGACATTTATGATCGGTCGGTGAGGTGGCCGGAGGTGAGGCCAAACCGTCTCCGTTGTATCCGGTAGTCGGAGCCACGCCCGAGTAGCCGCCGCTGTCGCCCGGGTCGTCGGAGACGTCGTCCGGTAGTCGGAGACGTGCTCGCCGGAGTAGTCGCCGGAGACGTCGCCCGGGTAGTCGGAGACGCGCTCGCCGGAGTAGTCGCCGGAGACGTCGCCCGGTAGTCGGAGACGTCGTCCGGGTAGTCGGAGACGCCATCCGGGTAGTCGGAGACGCGCTCGCCGGAGTAGCTCGGAGACGTCGCCCGGTAGTCGGAGACGCGCTCGCCGGAGTAGTCGGAGACATCGCCCGCCGGAGTAGCTCGGAGACGTCGCCCGAGTAGTCGGAGACGTCGTCCGGATAGTCGGAGACGCGCTCGCCGAAGTAGTCGGAGACGTCGCCCGGTAGTCGGAGACGCGCTCGCCGGAGTAGTCGGAGACGTCGCCCGCCGGAGTAGCTCGGAGACGTCGCCCGAGTAGTTGGAGACGCGCTCGGGTCTTCCGCATGCTATCCGGGGACCCGCTGCTCGCCCCGGTAGCCGCAACCGTCGACACGGCGTGCCCGGTGTCGTCGTGGACGCGCTTCCGAGCGCCATCGCCGCTACCGCGGGTGATAGGAGCCCCCGAGCGTCGCCGAGTCGTGATCGCCGCACAAGCTCGAGCGAGACGCGCGGGAAGGAGCCAGCTCCACTGCTGCTTGGCTCCCTTGCTGCACAAAGGAGTGGGCAGGGCGTGTCTCGCGGAGTCAAGGATTCCACCCAACGTTCATAGCAAGAACAAACAGAGTGAGGTTAGCTTAATCAAAGGCAAAGCAATACGGGCAGAAAGGGGAAAAACAGAGTTTTCCAAATCGAAGAAAAGCAAGATCTACAACGAAGAAAGGGGAAAACAAAGCCTCTTGCCCCTTCCTCGGCGCGCCAAATGTCGGTGTGTGAGTGCACCTCCAAATGGGGGCTCGTCAAGGCTCCCTTGGGATAGGTTCGGGGAAGAACGGATTCGCTCGCGCGTTAGCGTGGATGATTCAAATGAGGAAGAACACCGAGAGTTATCCAGGTTCGGGCCGCACCGGGTGCGTAATACCCTACGTCCCGCTCGTGTGAGTATTCGAAAAAGCCGAAGCCCCCTTTTAGGGTGGAGCTTAGGAGAGACTCCAATGGGGGCTCTATCTAGAGGAAGAAGAAGAGCCCGGCTTTCTCTCGTAAGAGAGTCGCCCGCCCCTTTGCTTACCCCGGGGCCTCCTCTTTTATATGCTAAGAGGGAATCCCCACATTGGGCGGTACAAGGAAAATAAATGCGGGCGGTTGGAGGTTGGGAGTTGCCTTGGGCCTCCCCCTTTCCCTTCTCCCGTAAGCCACCGGGGTGAGAGGGAGAAGATTCCCTTGCATGCATGCAAGGATTTTGTCTTCTAGCTTTTGGCTTTGGCATCTCGCGGATCTTCTGCGGCTTGCGCTTAGGTAGTAGGCGGTGTGGGGGCCCCCGACCCCAGTACACCGACAGCGTACAATGAGCATCGGTGGGAGATTGCCGGGGATCCAATGGGCTGCAGTACTCCTTGTTGTGCCGCGTGGTTGATGAGTTTATGCAAGCACATCCATGACAAGCGGGAAGAGTGCCGGCGATAGGGGGTCTCCTTGACGAAGGCCGCGCACCGGGTCGATTGGCTTCCCGGGGTCGCCATTTAGGAGGACTCGTGTTGATGCGGTGGATAGGAGCAGCGAAAGCCGTTTCTCCACCCGGGGCCGAAACCATGCTGCTCGAAGCACTTGCGGAAGGAATGGCCATGAGACCGTGTCAAAGGCCTTGGCTATGTCCAGCTTTAGTAGGAGTTTGGGTATCTTCCGTCTGTTTGAACAAAGCATGGCGTAAGCATGGACGAAGCGGAAGTTGTCATGTATAGAACGTTGGCGGATGAAAGCACTCGGTTCACATCTATCGGCGCTTCGAGCTCGGCGCTAACCGCTTTGCCATCATTTTCGCCATTAGCTTTGCAAAGCCGTGGATGAGGCAAATCGGCCTGAAATCGCCCGGCTCCTCCGCCTCGTCTTCTTCGGGATCGGGGTAATTAGAGCATTGTTGACTCCACGGAAGCCACGGCGATCGGCCCCGTTGAACGCCGCCGCAGCCATCATGAGGTCCTCGCTTAATTATTGTCCAGGCGGATTTGTAAAACTCTGCTGTGAATCCGTCCGGCCGGGGGCCTTGTCGATCGGCGAGAGATTTAATCGTTTCCCATAGTTCGCTCTCCGTGAATGGCTCGTCCGAGTGCGTCAACCGTGCCGGTTGGACGCCGATAGCTGCCGGATCGATGTCCTGTGTTCTTTCTTCCTCCGTCCCCATTATTCCTTTGTAATGGTTGTACAATGCCTCCGCCATCTCTTCGTGGGTAGTTGCGAGGCCTTGCTCCGACTTGAGATGAGCAATGTGGTTCTTCCGCCTTCGGTAGGTTGCCCGGATCTGGAAAAACGGGTGCATGCATCCCCTTCTCCGATCCAGGTGATTCCGGATCGCATGCGCGCGATTGTGCGTTCAAGGGATGCTAACCCGAGGCTCTTCAGCTTTAATTCCTTACGGAGGGCTCTCTCCTCCTCCGAGAGCTCATTTCTATTACAACTCATGATATTTATCCGCACAGAACTAGCCAACTCATCCTTTACTTGTACAAAATGAGTCCACAAATCATGAGTTCACAAAAGTGGGGTACAACAAGTGCTTTAGTCAAACAAAATGTTAGCTTCAAGTCATCAGATTGCTTATCAATGTCCAATAGTCCCCGAAAAAATATGACCAAGCAAACACTTGTTAAGCAAAGATATTATGCCATATCAGTTCAAGTCCGAGAACTAACTAAAAAAGGAGATTTTTGCTATTTTGCCCAGCTATCCGGTGGGCTTCGGTAGAATGCCCACGTCCCATTGGGCTTCGGTAAAATGCCCATGAAACCAGTGTATCTCCGTTAAAATGCCCATAGAAGATTTTTCAGCCTATTTTATGTTCTTTGTGGATTTAGAGACAGTGGAAAGGACTGAACTACCCCTGGTGCAAAAAAAAAAATTCTGCATGCTCTCCAACACAAAATGACTCTCCAAACTGTTGTTGTTGCTAAAAAATAATCTTCATGCTGTCCAGCACAAAAATAATGCCGCTTCTCCAAACTGTACATTGCACATCTGGTGCAAGCACCAAAAGAGGAGGGTCGTCGATCTCGGCTGGAGCATCGCCCACAGCCGGGAGGGGCGGCGCCGCGCTCGCTGTAGCGTGGCCCAAGACCGGGAGGGGCGACGCCATGGAGGTCGCGGGCGCACAGGTGGCCGCACCGCTCGCCGGGGACCTGCCCGCGGTCGGGAGGGCCGACGCACACGAGGCCGCGCCGCGCCCGGAGGCCCGCCCGCGGCCGGGAGGGGCGGCGCAAAGGAGGCCCCGCCGCGCGCCGGAGCGCCGCCGTCCTCGGGTGCGGCCGCAGGTGACACGGGCGGCGCACGGGAGCCCGCCGCGCCGCACTCCGGAGGCCCGCCCGCGGCCGGGACGGGCGGCGTAGAGGCAGCCCCACCGCGCGCCGGAGGCCCGCCCGCCGGGAGTGGCGGCGCACCGCACCCTAACCCTAGACCGCCGCCGTCGTCGGGTGCGGCCGCGGGTGACACGGGCGGCGAGGAGGAGGAAGCGCCGCATCCATTCGAAGCTTCGCCGCAGTAGTCCATGGCCGCCGGGAGGGAGCGCCGCCGGGGAGATCTCGTCGCCGGGGAGCTGATGGACGAGAGAGAAAGGAGAAGAACAACCGATCGGGGTCGGGACTCGATCGATCTCTCGGATGACCCAGGGGTACTTCCGTCATATCGAGTAAAAAAAAACTCAAAAATGATTATTAGAATTGAAAAAATCATCGATGGGCATTTCACCCGAGTATACACGGTTGCGTGGGCATTTTACCGAAGCCCAACGGGACGTGAGCATTCTACCGAAGCCCACCGGATAGCTGGGCAAAATAGCAAAAATCTCCTAAAAAAGGGATGCATATAGTTCATAGTCTTTGGCAAGCAAAATATGATTATTGGTGAATCTGTCAACACAGATGGCTAGATAGCATGTCAAATATACACATTAGCATGTCAAATACACATTGATTCATCTGCACTGCAACAAATTGATCCGTATCACACCATAAAACGAATGGATTTATTGATCTGCAATAAAGAGAATTGAAAAATAAAATAAAAATCAAAGATGGTGTCAGCAACTCACAAGCTAGGGTGGGTGACTAGAACAGAGCAGGGGCTGGACGTTCCTGCTAGTTCCCAATCTCCTCTGGCACTGGATCTTGGAAGAAGCACAGGTCAACGCTGGATCTTGGAGAACGGAGGGGCTGGACGAGCTGCTGCAGAGGTGCGTGCGTCGGAGACACGCCGCGCGTGAGGCGAGCACGGCCCGTGCGTGCGTGCGTGCTGCCCGGAGCACGCGGGACGTGCGAGGCGCGTGCTGGCCTCGGGCCACTGCGGTGGCGGCCGAGCGCCACGGGCCTTCAGCGAGGGAGAAGCAACTTCTAGATCTTCAGCCATGGGCGTGGGATCTGTTGGGGTGAGTGCGCGGCAGGCCGCCGGGCGCGACGAGCTGGCCGGGATTGGGGGCTGCGGCAGGCCGTCCGACGCGACGAGCGGGCCGGGATGGGGGCTGCGGCCGGCGGGCACCACGCAGTAGGCGGGCGGAAACTTGCAGCTCATCTGCGTCACTGCGGGCGGCGGCGTGCGGGAGATTGGGCAAAAAATGCTTCTGGTGGATACGTTTACGCACCGGTAAATTTCTAGGGTTGGCGTCTCTCCTTTTAGCGACCGAATGTCAGATGCTTCAAGAACTTTTAACGACCGACTATCGAATGCTAAATATTATGACAATTAGCGACCCATGGTGCGTTGCTATATGAGGAATTAGCGACCTACTATTGGATACAGAATTTTAACGACTCACCATCTGTTACAATTATAGGTCGCTAAAACCATGCTGTGGTATAGTGACTTGAGACGAGCAAGCCTTCCACACCACCCGAACATCCAATCATCCATCCCTTTCAGTTTTGTCATCAAGCAGCCTGCCTCCGCGCACCGCTCACATGCATTCAGCAGAGCGCTGTGTCCAGCAAGAACGTGAACCGCTCCAAGGCAAGTTCGGTCACCATCATCTAT
>JAUNZO010001322.1:0-18271 GCA_031894775.1 Chloris gayana
GCAATAATTAATGAGCATGATCAACTATTACTTATTGCTTAACGAACATGATTAACTCGTTAATTAATAATTGCAAAGTAATAAGCTTAAGTAATAAGTAATTGCTAATTAATGATCATGGTTAATAAAACAGTTGCACATCATCTCATGAACATTCATGCATGCATGGTTGTGATTCGCGACGTATTGTTGGTCGACCTAGGTTCTGGCGTGATCGAGGTTCCGTCCGAGGTCGAGAAAGGAGACGGAAGCTTCGAAGTCGACTAGCACATCGAGGAAGCTAACCCCGACTCGAATCAAGGCAAGCCCGGTGCATCCCACCTATGTTTTTAAAGTCTTTTCTTTTATCACGATAATCGTGTCATGATTGTGCATTAGGTTACGAGAATTGATTGACACCCTAGATGCATGAGTAGGATCCTTATGTTACCTGTTTATCCATGTTGGTTTTGGTGTCTCGATAGTTGCTACGCTTAATTCACGGGGCTACGGTAGAAGTCGAGTGGTGCTGAGCACACTCGCGAGATGATACGGTCCGAGCTTAAAGCATGGAGGCTTTAAGTTGATTGATGTCTTTTAAGTTGAAAGTAAAGATGAAGATGGAGATGAAATTGAGATCGGACGGGTCCTGTAGGAGAAAGGGCAAAGACGCGGTCTTGCAAGGTGGTAGCCCCGTCCGTGTCGATCAAGGACCGTACCGTTGTTGGCCCCGTCGAGCAAGTATTGAACGTATCGATTTACATACCGGTGTTTATGGGGCCGGGAAGCCGATGTAACCTAATTGCCTCGGTGGTTGGACGTAGCTCATCCCCTAATTGGCTGGAGAATGAGGCAAGGCCTCATGTCCGAAAGGGAGAGGAATGGGTGGTCGCTCACGGATAACGTCGAGGACGGGTATCGCGTGGGGTCCCCGGTGTTCTCGGGCGGATGGGAGACTAACCCGGCCACCGTCGGGAGTTAGCGTGAAAGGTTGTTGTATGCGACCAATGGGGTGCGTATACGCCGTGTAAACAGGTTTTCCCAGCTGGTGAAATCGATTCGAATCGTTGTCCCTCGCAGATAATGAGTACTCGCTTGTTCACCGTGTCACATCGTAGTTAATCAAGAGAAAGATGAAGGAAGAGAAATGAAAGGATTGTTGGTTGGAATTTATCTTTTCCTGCAAACTTGATTGCAAGAGTGATATTCTGCAAACCTAGAGACTAATGAACTTAACGTGAGCTAAAATACTGAAAGTAAGGACTCAACCTTTAATGCTATTTTCGCAAAGGAGTAAACCCCACGACCGGAAAGCCTTTGCATACTAGGCGTCGGCCTTAGCGTGCCATGTTGACGGGTCGGTCTTGCTGAGTATTAGAATACTCAAGGTTTGTTCGATTATGCTTTTCAGGAATCGAGTCGTACTTCAACAGCTCGTACAATAGTTCCCGGGAGTGGAGTGTTTTGAGGGTGGTTTCCACCAATGGGAACGGATCCCGCGCCGTGAAGAGGGAAAACCGTGATGTACAAAGGGCTCAGGGCATCACGTTGATCGTTTAATAGTGTTTTGGTGTTCAAAGTTCAAGTTTCCGCTGCAATACTCATAGGTTGTTAAACTTCAATAAGAGTTATATTTCCGCTGCACCAATGTTTGTATTTCGAAAACCTGGTTGTATTATACCATGATGTGTATATATGCTGGCTTGTATGAGATGATACACTCGTTGTAACTCGCTTCGTCGAGTGTCCCTCTGTTCCGATTCCTGGGTGTCCCGGAGGGGACGTCACAGCTGGTATCGGAGCGATTCGGAGGCAACGAGTTCATCATTACAAGTTTGTTTTCAAAACTTAACCCGTTTAGTGCGTTTAGAATACGAGAGAGTACGGAGCCCTATAAGGATATAGAATAGCTAGACTTTTTACTAACCGTTCGACGTTTGGGTTTTGGGAAAGTGCTAACTAGTCGTTGTAGTTTTATATACTATAGTACGTATAGTTAGTTTACCGAGCATGCATCATGTCATATTGAGTGCTATAATAAAAAGCTGGGGTTATACTTAGTTAGTATCGTAGTGTAAAGTTAGTTCCCTATGGAGGGCATTAGAAGGAGTTTATGTGAGTGAAATAGAAGGCAAGCAGAATTCTTCCACCGAGGCAATGGAATGGAAAATTCCAGATCTTCATCTACAGATGCTTAAAGGCGATCGGAGAGAAGGATAATCATCTCGTAGTTGTCAAGGAGCCCTATGAGAGCTATGGATCTAGAAGGACAAGTTAAAGATGCTCGTACAAGTGTGTACTACAAGTAAATCGGGGTTGGAATGAGAGATAGTGCACCTCTTCTCTATACACTCGCTTGTGCTTTGGAACTTCAACGTGTTCTATCGTTGGTATCTTTATATTCCAACTTTGGATCGGTGACACTAATACCAAGTTTATAACAGAATGGAACAAACTAGAAGAGGAAACCATCCCGAAAGCTCCCGACAAGATGTTGGAGAGTCGGCATCAACTCCATCTACCCCGGCACAAGCTATTGCCACTATATTGGAGTCTCGTGAAGAGCAACGGGAACTTCTTCATCAGCTTGTTCAAAATACGGCCTCACGAGGCCGGTGGTCAAGATCAGCATGTTCCACCGGTTCACGTTACATATTCGGATTTCCGGCTACTGGTCCACCCAAGTTTTCGGATGAGGAAGATCCTCTAGAAGCGGACCATTGGTTACGTACTATCGAGTCGAAGCTGGAACTCCTACCATGCACGAGTATCGGAAGACTATCTTTGCCGCGCAGCAACTAGAAGGATTTGTTGGAGCGTGGTGGGCTAACTACAAGGCAATGATTCCCGAAGGTCACCAAGTACTATGACAAGAATTCACAAAGGCTTTTTGTGAACATCATATTTCTGAAGGTATCCTGAACCAAAAGCGTAAGGAGTTTCTAGCGCTCGAAGCAAGGTGATATGACCGTACACTCCTATTCAAAGTTGTTTAACCGTCTAGCTCAATATGCTCCTCGGAATGTGGACACCGACGCCAAGAAGAAGGAATGCTTTAAGCAAGGACTTACTACCAAGTTACAATCCCGGCTTGTTTTGGACCGAGGAGTTAGTTTTAATGAGTTGGTAAGTGATGAGATACTCATGGAGGATGCTATTCGTGTTCATCAAGAAGAGAAGGCTAAGAAGAGAGCAGCCAAGGAACAAGGAAGTAAGGTACCCTTCAAGTATCGTCTAGTCCACACTTCGCAACAGATCACGAGATTCAAGCCTATGCCATCGGATCTCATTTCTCACCGGCCACCTCGAGCATCGGCAACGGGTGTTTCCCCGTTCAGCGGTCCAACAACCGGATCTATCCAAGCATACGCTCCTTATCCCAAACTCCACCCTACACCGACCATCAAAGCTATAACGATGGTTGTCTTGGACAATTGGCTCAAGATTATGTTGCACCAACAGAGCAGAAATTGTCAACACGCCCTCAAAGGAAAGCGGTTGGTCGACAGAAGAATGCATTGAAATATGGTAAAATGAAGATCGGTCGTGTCAACTTCACCACTGCCGAAGATATTCCGAAAGGATCCCAAGTGTTGACGGTCCTTATGGTCCAATTTTACCGTCAACATGTTGCATCTTTTTGAATCAAACACCATCACCAAGAATAGACATAGGGATTATTTCTAACAAATTCCACTAGTCTTGGTGAAGTTATGAATGCAGGTGCAATTCATATGAAAACGAGGGAAAACATGCACGAAACATGGACTTTGCAATCGACGGATTTTCCCCGGACTAAAGAATATAGTCCAAAAGCCCAAAACCACAAAACAGAGCCTCAACATCAAACCAAGCAAGTGGATTGGGCCAGTACACAGCCGGGGAAGGCACCGAGAGAAGAATCAAGCCCGGGGAGTCCGAGGCCGGTTCGGCCGAACCACCCTAGTGGGTTCGGCCGAGCCGACAGTGGGCCCCCCGGCCCATCTTTCTCTCGGCGGTTTGTCACCGACGTCCGGAGGTCGGTTCCACCTGCAATTAATGCCACCGACGTCCGGAACCGCCTCCAAGTTGCCGACCTTCCAAGGCTATAAATAAAGGGCTACACCCCCTCTCTCAACACACCACCAACATCAAGATACAAGACAAAACTCTCATCCTTAGGCCAAGGGCCTCTTGTATTTTAGTAGAATAGGAGAGAGGGCAAGGAAGAGGAAGGAGTGTTCCTCCCTTTTGCAAAGTGGAGTAGTATTTCCTTTTCTTTTACCTTGGCGTGTAAACACTCTTGTTGGTGATTTATACGTGGTGATCTACTTATCTATCGTGACATATCTTTGTGTTAGACGTAATTCTTGTTATACTTGTTTACGGGATCATCGCTTCGCAAGAAGTACTCTAGCTTTCGAACTCGGTTCTAGGCCGAGGCTAGAGTAGTGGTCAATAGCATAGACGTGGTGTCTAGGCTGGAGATCGCCTTTGTTTGCTTGTGTGCCCCACGGTTTGTAGAGGTAGGTGGCAGGAAGTGACAGCCCTGTCATCCAAAGGAACCCTCCACGTTCGGGTACATAGTAGAGCTTTCGTAGACCGGAGTGGCTTGGCAGACCAAGCCTAAGACGGTGCCCGAAGTAAACAAGTCTAGCTTGCGTTCGTCTACCTTTAAAGGATAAATAGATAAGAGTCACCCTCTCGACCCTATTTTGCTACGTTGTCTTGGTTGTCCTTGGGTAAACTAACCTTGTTGCAGAAATACTCTGTTCCCTGCGGATATAAATACGATACCTTGGAATACTCCCGGGTGAAGTGCTACAACGGTATTCCGTGCGCTTGCGGATTTATTCGTGACATAAGAAATACCAACAAGCATTTACGGCGCCGTTGCCGGGAACGGTTGTTATCTTTGTAACGAATCAGGTTTGCCCTCGTAATCTATCTTACTTACCGTTCTGTTTTTATTTTTTCCTTACATTCAAAATTTCACAAAAACATATCATGGAGTCACACCCAACCATCCAATCTTTCTCCACTCCACGGGGTGAACTCTTAGAGCCACCATCATCATCACAACCTATTTCTTCACCTGGCTATGAGTTCTCCCCGATTACATTTCGATGATTAGAGGTTTATCCTTTTCGGGTTTTAAACATGAAAATCCTTATGAACACTTGCGAGAGTTTGAACATTTGTGTTCGTGCCGATTGATCCATGGCATGACACAAGAAACATTGAAGTGGAAGTTGTTTCCCTTCTCTCTCAATGAGAAGGCGAAGCAATGGTACACTTACACCGCTAAGAGAGTGAACGGTGATTGGAAAGAATTGCGAGACAAATTTTGTCTAGCATTCTTCCCCGTATCTCGTATCACTTCTCTACGAGCGGAAATAATAGGCTTTCGACAAGAAGAAAAGGAAACCTTAAGTGCGTCATGGATTCGGTTCTGTTCTCTAACGGACTCCGGACCAGAATTATTGCTCCCCGAACCCGTTTTATTACAACACTTTTATTCGGGATTGAGCAACGATACCGCACTTTATCTTGACACGGCCGCGGGTGGATCTTTTTCTCATAAGACCATAGCGGAAGCACACGAACTTTTGGATCGAATTGTGGAAAACACACCTTTTTCCGCTGACTTACTCGTAGAGCCGGAGTCGGAAGATGAGGAACTCGTTGTGCAAGAGACACAACACTTGGTGCCCATGATGGAGCACCTAGCACTCGAGTCCTCATCTAACACAAGAACAATGATAGAGGAAGATGAACCTCTTGATTTCCCATTTGAGTTCAAGGAAGAAATTTTTGAAGATTTTGGAAACACCTTGAACTACTCCTATCAAAAGAAACCAGCACTCCCTGCACCAACCCCCGAACCTATTGAAAAATCTCCTCTTAAAAACTGTTCGGAAGTTGACAGCAATTATGAGCGATGAATGGTTGATGGAAAACGAACTTTCTTCGGAAGTTCTTCGACTTGATCATCCTAGATCAACCATTCGTGGCTCAATTCGGGGAGTAATGGTAGATGTTCTCTATAATCCTCTAGTAGGTGCCAACATCATGTCCGAATCTTTTGCTTCAACTTTATTTGGAAACGAGACATGGGCACCTTCCGACAAACTCCTTAAAGCCCCACCGGGGCAATTTTTGAGAGTTTGGGGATCATTAGAGATGTTTGCATTAAGCGTAATGAAGCGAGAGGTTTCCTTGGACTTTCACGTTTCGGAATCCTGGATTTCGATGTTTTGGTCGGTCATCCCATAGAAAAGCTTTTCTTAGGGATATCACCTTCGAGGAACCTTAGACTTCACCCTCGGCAAGAAAACTTTTTCTCTTCCTATCATTCATGCACAAAACTCTTTTGCCGAGGAGCCGCTTGTGGAAGAAGAATGCATGGAGGAGGTTATGGCAATTTTTCCTCATGAAAACCCCGAATCATCCTTGGATGAAGATGCTCTTGATTTCATTTTAGAAGAGGATGATTCGGCGGAAACTTTTGAGCTGCCCGAAACTTTTACACCTACGCCACCTCCCGTAGAGCTCAAAACTCTTCCACCGGGCTTGCGCTACGTTTTTCTTCACGGAAATCCCGAAACCCCTGTCATCATAAGTGACAAGCTTTCGGAGGAGGAAACTGCAAAACTCTTAGCCGTGCTAGAAAAACATCACTCCGTTTTTGGGTACTCGCTTGGAGACCTCAAGGGGATCAGCCCTGCTCTTTGCACCCATCGCATTCCCATAGACCCCGATAGTACACCATCTAGGGAACCTCAAAGGAGGTTGAACAATGCGATGCGGGAGGTCGTTAAAAAGGAGGTCTTAAAACTTTTACATGCTTGGCATTATCTATCCTGTTCCACACAGCGAGTGGGTGAGTCCGAGTGCAGGTCGTACCCAAGAAAGGAGGAATGACGGTCGTCCATAATGACAAAAATGAGTTGATCCATCAACGCACCGTCACGGGATGGAGGATGTGCATAGATTACCGAAAACTTAACAAGGCTACAAAGAAGGATCATTTTCCGCTGCCCTTCATCGATGAGATGTTGGAGCAGTCGGCAAATAATTCTTTCTTTTGTTTCCTTGATGGGTATTCAGGATATCATCAAATCCCCATCCATCCCGACGATCAAAGTAAAACCACTTTCACATGCCCCTATGGAACTTACGCCTATCGACGAATGTCTTTTGGGCTTTGCAATGCACCTGCTTCTTTTCAACGTTGCATGATGTCTATCTTTTACGACATGATCGAAGAGATTATGGAAGTATTCATGGATGATTTCTCTGTTTATGGAAAAACCTTCGATCATTGTTTAGAAAATTTAGACAAAGTCTTGCAACGTTGTCAAGGAAATGATTTAGTACTCAATTGGGAGAAATGCCATTTCGTGGTTAGAGAAGGCATAGTTACGGGGCATTTGATTTCTGAAAGGGGGATAGAGGTGGACAAAGCTAAATTAGAAGTTATAGAAAAGCTTCCACCTCCTGTGAATGTTAGGGGCATTCGCAGCTTTGCAGGGACATGCGGGGTTCTATCGTCGGTTTATCAAAGATTTCTCTCAAATTGCTAGACCCCTTACAAATCTGCTTGCGAAGGATGCACCCTTTGAGTTTCTTGATGAATGCATGATTGCTTTCACTACCCTTAAGAATGCACTCATCTCGGCACCAATTATCCAACCCCCTGATTGGACGCTGCCTTTTGAGATAACGTGTGATGCTAGTGATTTTGCTGTGGGGGCTGTTCTTGGCCAAACTAGAGATAAAAAGCATCATGCAATCTCCTATGCAAGCAAAACCTTGGCTGGAGCTCGGTTAAATTACACTACCACTGAAAAAGAGCTCCTTGCTGTTGTTTTTGCTTTTGATAAGTTTAGATCCTACTTGATCTGGAGCAAAAGTCATTGTTTACACCGATCATGCTGCTTTAAAGTTTTTGCTCAATAAGAAGGATGCTAAACCTCGTTTGATACGATGGGTTCTTCTACTCCAAGAGTTTGATGTAGAAATCCGTGATAAGAAAGGAGTAGAAAATTCCGTGGCGAGATCATTTGTCGCGTATACAATTCACTAACCTGCAGGAATTACCCATCAATGATTTCCTACGCGATGACATGCTGCTCCTAGTGAGGGACTCACATCCATGGTACTGCCGACATTGTGAACTTCATGGCAACGAGGTACGTACCACCGGAAAGAGCAAGAAACGACTCATCTATGAGAGTCGCCGTCACTTATGGGAAGAGCCCTTCCTTTACCGTGTCTGCGCCGATGGATTGCTAAGGCGATGTGTGCCCATACCCGAGAGCACACGAATCATTGAGAAGTGCCATGCATCGCCATACGGGGACACTACGGCGTGTTTCGTACACGAGGCCAAGATATGGCAAAGTGGCTTCTTTTGGCCAGCCATGTACGAAGACACAAAGGAATTTGCCGAGCGATGCCCGGAATGTCAAAAAGTTGGAGGCATCACGGCAAGAGATGCAATGCCCCTCAACTACAATTTACAAGTCGAGCTCTTCGACGTATGGGGCATTAACTTCATGGGACCGTTCACCAAGTCACATGACTGTGAATACATCTTGGTGGCGGTAGACTACGTGTCTAAGTGGGTGGAAGCAATGCCTTGCGGGGCCGCAAATGCCAAGCATTCTCGCCGGATGTTCCACGAAATTATCTTCCCAAGGTTTGGAACACCGAAGCTAGTGATAAGCGACGGAGGGTCTCACTTCATTGATAAGACCTTCCGAAGCTTCCTAAGAGAACTTGGATCAAGGCATAATATCGCTACTCCATACGACCCTCAAACCGGTGGGCAGGCCGAGACCTCAAACAAGCAAATCAAGCGGATCCTGCAAAAGACCGTAACAGAAATGGGGAAGGGATGGAAGGACAAGCTACCCGATGCACTATGGGCATACCGTACAGCATACAAGACACCCATAGGCATGTCCCCATACCAGCTCGTGTACGGGAAAACATGTCATTTACCCGTCGAGATGGAACACCGAGCGTATTGGGCCATCCGGAAATGGAACATGGACTTTAATGGTGCCGGACGCAAAAGAAAAATGGAGATAGCTGAGTTAGAAGAATGGAGAGACAAAGCTTACCACAACTCAGCTATATACAAAGAAAGGACAAAAAGGTGGCACGACAAAAAGATAAAGATAAAGGTATTTAAGGTTGGAGATAAGGTCTTGCTATTCAATTCACGGGTGAAACTCTTCGGGCATGGAAAATTAAGAAGTAAATGGGACGGACCATACACGGTTATTGACACCTCGTCACATGGAGCAATCACACTTCAAGACGACGAAGGTAAAATATTTAAGGTAAATGGTCAGCGCCTTAAAATTTATTTCGAGCCCGATAAAGATAAAGAATTTGATGTCATGCACTTGATTAATTTAAATTTTCTCTCATGATAGCTCTTTCTTATCTATATCCCGTAGTAGCTCTTTCCCTGAAATAATTTTAGCAAGCATTTCCCGCATGAGCACATTTTTATCATTTTTTCAATTCCTCAAGATTGTAATGCGCCTGCTCTTTTAAATTTTTAATCATATTAGTGCTCCCCGGTCTTCCCTTACCGGTAGAGCAAGTTTTGTTTCGAAATATCTTTGTCTATTTTGAAGAAAACAGGCAAAAAGGCAAGTGTGGGGGGACATCGCGGAAAGCAAAGACAAACACACGCGTAGCGCGCAGAAACATCACGAGGAAAACAACACAAACACGACCTGCGAAACAGAGCACCGGGGGGTCCGAGCCGGTTCGGCCGAACCCACAAGGGTGGTTCGGCCGAACCCTGGTGGGTCCCACTCAGCCCTCGCTTCCTCGTGGCACTTGAGTTTGTTTCCCACACTTCCTTTTCGCCTACTTTATTTGTCAAGTTCATTCCGAGACGCGAAAAACAATTACCAAAACTTGACCAACTAAAACTTGGGAAGATTTCTTTTGAATACCTTTTCCCAAGTCTCTCCCTAATGCTCTCATGATGATCTTGCACACTTTTTATTACTCGCTTCATCACCACTTGCCTGTGAACAAATAATCAAATCCATAGGACCCATGTTTTTCTAGATTATTGGCAAGTGTGATATGGCTCGACGAAATGATCTTATGCTTAGCTTACCGAGTCCTTGGGAATTTTATTTCACAAAACAAAAATACCATGGCTTCATGCTCCTCTCTTGATACAAAAATTCCTACCAATGCCATATGATGATCATACCTTGCAAAACTTACATACATATGCTGCTTGTGATTGCAATGAGCTTTACCAAAATTGAGTGACCCTAGAGAGAAACTTGTCATGCTCTCTTGATCAAGATCACGTACACTCCACCGAGAAAAAAAAAAAAAAAAAAAAAAAAGGGGCTGAACTCCTACACTAGGAGCTAGCACCCCACCAAAATAAAGACACTCCTCGATTGCACCTCTTTTTACCTCTCTCTCTCTCTCAATCACGCATAAACGAGACATGGCTATGTAAAAAAAAAAAAAAAGAGAGAGAAAAGCTCACACAAATGAGCAATAGAAGAAAGCTCACAAAGATGAGCAATGAAAAAGAGAGAAGAAAAGAGATGCTCAAGCATAGAGCAAGAAAAGAAAAGAAAGAAAATAAAAAGATAGCCATGTCTCGAAAATGCAAAATAAAGAGAGGTCAATTGCAATAGGAGTTGTCACTTTTTCATATCCATATACACACGCACTTCTTGATCAAGGTTACATGACTTGGCTTCTCCATGGATCCTTTCTTTTGGCTTAGCAATATTTGTGATACAAGTATGCCTCTCTCATTCCCTACCGAGCTCCACATACAAGCCTAAGAAGTAGGAAAAAGAGAGGCAACACAATGCCTTGGTGAGGAAAACACTTTTTGAGCGATTCAGGAGAATCGAAGAGGAGCGGGAGTCATGTTGTTTATTTTCAAAACTTTCAAAAACCCAAGGTGCTTAGTGAGCAAAAGTATAGTGGCTTGAGTCATGAGCTGTTCCACTTATCAATCATCCAAGAATGCATGTTAGCCACCGTCATGTTCACAAGTAAAACGGTGTGGCTTGTAATAACATGTGTGCAGGTCTCTAAGGGGAGAGATCTCTCAACTTACGCTCCCACCTTTACTCGAGGACGAGCAAAGAGCTAAGTGTGGGGGTCTTGTTGACGGTCCTTATGGTCCAATTTTACCGTCAACATGTTGCATCTTTTTGAATCAAACACCATCACCAAGAATAGACATAGGGATTATTTCTAACAAATTCCACTAGTCTTGGTGAAGTTATGAATGCAGGTGCAATTCATATGAAAACGAGGGGAAAACATGCACGAAACATGGACTTTGCAATCGACGGATTTTCCCCGGACTAAAGAATATAGTCCAAAAGACCAAAACCACAAAACAGAGCCTCAACATCAAACCAAGCAAGTGGATTGGGCCGAGTACACAGCCGGGGAAGGCACCGAGAGAAGAATCAAGCCCGGGGAGTCCGGGCCGGTTCGGCCGAACCACCCTAGTGGGTTCGGCCGAGCCGACAGGTGGGCCCCACGGCCCATCTTTCTCCGGCGGTTTGTCACCGACGTCCGGAGGTCGGTTCCACCTGCAATTAATGCCACCGACGTCCGGAACCGCCTCCAAGTTGCCGACCTTCCAAGGCTATAAATAAAGGGCTACACCCCCTCTCTCAACACACCACCAACATCAAGATACAAGACAAAACTCTCATCCTTAGGCCAAGGGCCTCTTGTATTTTAGTAGAATAGGAGAGAGGGCAAGGAAGAGGAAGGAGTGTTCCTCCCTTTTGCAAAGTGGAGTAGTATTTCCTTTTCTTTTACCTTGGCGTGTAAACACTCTTGTTGGTGATTTATACGTGGTGATCTACTTATCTATCGTGACATATCTTTGTGTTAGACGTAATTCTTGTTATACTTGTTTACGGGATCATCGCTTCGCAAGAAGTACTCTAGCTTTCCGAACTCGGTTCTAGGCCGAGGCTAGAGTAGTGGTCAATAGCATAGACGTGGTGTCTAGGCTGGAGATCGCCTTTGTTTGCTTGTGTGCCCCACGGTTTGTAGAGGTAGGTGGCAGGAAGTGACAGCCCTGTCATCCAAAGGAACCCTCCACGTTCGGGTACATAGTAGAGCTTTCGTAGACCGGAGTGGCTTGGCGGACCAAGCCTAAGACGGTGCCCGAAGTAAACAAGTCTAGCTTGCGTTCGTCTACCTTTAAAGGATAAATAGATAAGAGTCACCCTCTCGACCCTATTTTGCTACGTTGTCTTGGTTGTCCTTGGGTAAACTAACCTTGTTGCAGAAATACTCTGTTCCTCGCGGATATAAATACGATACCTTGGAATACTCCCGGGTGAAGTGCTACAACGGTATTCCGTGCGCTTGCGGATTTATTCGTGACGTAAGAAATACCAACACCAAGTCATGGCTGGTTTGTTCTCTATCAACCATCATGCTGCCATTATCTTATTTGACTCGGGAGCAACCCACAACTTCATCAGCAAAGGATATGTTCAAAAACATAATCTTCCATCATGCAAGATGACTCACCCACATCTCATATCATCGCCTGGAGGTAATATGCTTGCAGATCAAAGTACTACTGAGCTACAATTGAAATTGGGCCGTAAGAATTATCCCACCTCCTTTATAATCTTAAATGGACAAGGATTGGATGCGATTCTTGGCATGAGATGGATGAAGTATCATAAGGCAGTATTGGATATAGATGCTTTTGCAGTTCATCCGAACTCTCCTCTTCACGGACGAGATTGCTTCCAGTTGACTTCTTCCCAAACTATTCCTCCAATGATTTATAAGACTATTGGTAAAAGCTTGGAAGACATTCCTATAGTCCGTGAGTACCCCGATGTTTTTCCGGAAGATTTACCGGGTTTACCGCCAGCCTTGTTCGTAAAGAAGAAAGACAAGACATTGAGGCTATGTGTGGATTACGGACCTCCGAATTCGGTTACCATCAAGAACAAGTATCCTCTTCCGAGGATTGATATCTTGTTTGATCAAGCGATGGGAGCTAAAGTATTCTCCAAGATAGATCTTCGCTCAGGGTATCATCAGATTAAGATAAGAGCCGAGGATATACCGAAGACTGCGTTTTCCACAAGGTATGGACTTTATGAGTATTAGGTGATGTCATTTGGATTGACCAACGCACCAGCACATTTCATGTATCTCATGAGTTCAGTATTCATGCCGAGTTGGACAAGTTTGTCGTGGTGTTCATTGACGACATCTTGATCTACTCTAAGTCGGAAGAGGAACATGCCAACCACTTAAGAGTTGTGTTGCAACGACTAAGGGATCATCAGCTCTATGCTAAGTTTAGCAAGTGTGAGTTTTGGCTAAAGAAAGTACCGTTCCTAGGTCACGTAATATCAGCCGAAGGAGTGGTCGTTGACCCGGGCAAGGTTCGAGAAGTGTTGGATTGGAATTCACCGAAGTCTGTCTCACAAATCGAAGTTTCTTGGGATTGGCTGGTTACTACGGAAGGTTTATTCCAAACTTCTCAAAGATTGCCAAGCCAATGACTAAGCTATTGGAAAAGGATAAGAAGTATGTATTGAGCAAAGAATGTGAAGAAGCCTTTCAAACATTAAAGAAGTTGTCGACAACAGACACCGGTGCTTTCTCGACCGGATCTAACAAAGTCTTTCGATGTGTATTGTGATGCATCGGGAACAGGACTCGGATGTATTCTAATGCAAGAAGGTCGAGTGATAGCTTATGCTTCTCGACAACTTAGGCGTCATGAGGAACACTATCCCACACATGATGCGGAGTTAGCAGTTGTCGTCCTAGCATTGAAAGGTTGGAGACACTATCTCTTGGGTAATTTCGTACATCTATACACGAGACCACAAGAGTCTTAAGTACATCTTTACTCAAGCAGATCTGAATATGCGACAACGAAGATGGTTAGAACTACTCAAGGATTATGAACTAGAAATCCACTACCACCACTATACCACGGTTCACTTTACACAACCCACGGTGGGTCGGTAAAAGCGCCTTCAGCGACTTACAGTCGGTCGCTAAAGACTTTTGCCGACCTATGCGGTCGGTCGGTACAAGCCGTGTCGGTAAAAGTATTACCGACCGACTTAGCTTTAGCGACCAACCTTCAGTCTGTGTTGATGAAGCATTACCGACCAACTGCAAGTCCCTAATGGCTGAATTACCGACCAACAGTTTGTCGCTATCATTCACATAATAATTCCAACATAACAGTATCATTTTAACTAATCTCATCATTAACACTAATCTTGTCATTAGTACTAATGCACAAATAATTTTTCATAGACAATCAACCATTCAAACATAAAAGCAAATATATGGTAACATTTATCCAGCCCCCCACAAATGATTTACTTCAAATGACAACCATATAGGCAAAAGTTGTCACATGGCATAAAGCTTAGAACTTTCAAGCTGTCACATTACAAAAGGAGCAACCATATAGAGAAATGCTCACGATTCTATTACAATAGTGGAGCAATGTTGCTCATGTTTGCATCTATGGACTGTTGCACATCACATACCCATTTAAATATCTTTACAAAATCATCAGGCACTATAAAATCATCCACCTACTGACCTACATAATAGTTACATCTAGTCACACACCAACTGGTAGCTTAAAGTCTTCATATTGTTTGTGTAGCTGTCAAGACCCAATACTTCCTGCAGAAAATATGACCAAGAAATCAGCTGAAAAGCCTAGAGAGAAGCATACTCATATTTATAGATTTCAATGCATGGCAGAAGTGTTTTAGGCAAATAACAAGCAGCAGATTCCTCTTATGGAGTCCTTTATCGATTCAAGATAGTCATTGTGCAAACATGATTTTGTTCTTTTTTAATTTGTCCAGCAGGGGAAGCCCCTGCTGCAGTAGATGAGTAGATATATATTAATATAGTGCAAGCAGGATTCTCAATACATCAACTGTTACAGTTGGTCTATCTCAATTCATGACCTACTTATTATGGTCTCAATACATGCCAGAAGACATTTTACCAACACATATATAAAGATATGCAAGCTGAAATGATATGGCTCCAAGAAAAAAATATTATGAGGATACAAATACTTGAAAATTGAAATACCTGAAATCCGTATAGAATACCTGAAGGTGGTGTTGATGCCTTTTTGTTAATCTTGAGCTGAAAAAATAAAGAATATTAAAAAAGAACTATAACAGATATAACAGAAAATGGAATTATATTTCTTATTAATTTCTTGTATGGCCATGCAACGGACATCATTTTAGCATCAGCCGTAGTGGAATTGGAAGGATTCATGACTGAAACTGAAAATTACACTAAGAATAATTACAAAACAGTAATCACTTGTTTAAATCAAAACAGAAAGCAGAAACAAAGTCTAGTGCAGATCATTCCTTCCTTGTATGGACAAGCAATTGACATCATGTGAGCATCGGCCATAGTATCCATATCAGCACAAGTTACTAATAGAACACACAAAGTATCTCAAATACAACTTTATATACACTCAAAGGTTAACACTGAGCCATGACTGTTTGTTTGAAAATTAAATAAACTGTAGGGTGAAATACTTGAACTTATTTCTCAAGGTGACTTATCTTGGAAAGAGTGAATGAATCAATGAATAACACTTCCTCACCATATGAGTTACAGGATTCTCTATATATAGTACCATTCTGCAGGCACAGGAATGATACACAAGAAAAAGAAAATAGATAGATGCAACAAGCAACCATTTTTTTCCTCACTATACAGAATATAAATGTATATGTAATATAAGTCAAAGTGTAGCCAAAAAGCAAAGCTCATATGGATGTTGTGCAAGGGTGAAATGTTTTTCAGCATAATTGGCTTTTCGTTTAGCTCTGCAACAATAGGTAGCAAAGTATAAACAAGATATTGAGGAGAGCTAACCTTATTTATTAGACATCTGAAATGTGAACTTATTAGACATCAGAATCTTGAAATGAACTTATTTCAACTACAGGTGTTCAGAAATCCACGAGAGCTAACTTTAATTTGGGAAGTGACGAATTACTGCAGGATAAGTTGTGCTCATTTCGTCAATAAGATTAGAAAATGACGAGCTGATAAGTTGTGTACACGCAGCTAATAGTTTTTTCTAATATTTGTACTAATTGCAGCAGAAATCCTCCACCACTTCAAACAAAGTTGTTCAACTGGGACACTGAAATCAAATCAGCAGATCCAACGAAGCCAAGGAACTACATTAAACTGTAAATATAGAACAAGATTGGTCGATGTGGGAGAACAAACTCACATGTGCTGGGGTCTCGAGAGACGAACAGATCTTGGTGCTGGACTTGCAATGGTGGCTTGGTGCGCGTAGAGGCGACCACGCATGGCGGCGGCGGCGCCGTTCGATTACAGGCGTGCAGGTGGAGGTGCCATTACTTCCGACTCCTGCAGGAAAGGAAAGTGGAGACGGGGAGCAGAGATCGAGCGGCGCCTCCGCGCGTGTGCCGCAGCGGCCGGAGAAGAATGCAAAGCCATGCCTCCGCACGCGTCACGGCAGCCGTGTACGAGAGCTGAACCAAGGATTGAGTCCGCGCCGCCGCCTGCTTGAATATCGATCCGGGGCTAGGGTTTGCCGATGGAAAAGGATTGGGCCATGTCGAGACTTCGGTTTAATCTGCACGCTAGGATTTTGTGGTCCGCGGCCCGGACGGAAAAACTTTCCCGACCAACCGACGGATGCTATGAACAACATTTACCGACCCACTCGTTGAAGGGTAAATTGGATTGCTTTTAGCGACCCATAGTTCGTCAATAATGATCGAAATACCGACCAACTGTCCGTGGCTCATTTTTACCGACCAAGCTGTTGGAAACAGTTATAGGTCGGTAAAACTATACCGTGGTATAGTGCACCCGAGCAAGGCAAACGTGGTAGCTGATGCTTTAAGTCGCAAGGTTCATTGCAATAATCTCATGGCTCAACTTATGATTCAAGCATCTCCGTAAGGGAGTGAAGAGCCAAATCTTCGGATTATTCCGTATGGAGCATTGACCAACTTGCCTCTTATTCCTACCATTCGTGAAGAAGTGGTAGCAGCTCAGCAGAAGGATGCTGGTATGGCACACATCAAAAGACGACTCCGGAAGGGTGAAGTCAAGTGTTTCCAAATAGATGACAAAGGTGTTATCTCGGTTCAAGAATAGGCTAGTAGTGCCTAAGAACTTGGAACTTCGCAAGAAGATAATGGATGAAGCCCATACGTCCAAGTATTCTATTCACCCTGGAACCAATAAGATGTATCAAGACTTAAAGAAGAGATTTTGGTGGACAAGAATGAAACGAGAGATAGCAAGGTATGTCAACGAGTGTGATACCCGTTGACGTGTCAAAGCAGAGCATTTGAAGCAAGCGGGTCCACTTCAACCTCCGAGCATACCCGAATGGAAATGGGAAGATATCAGCATGGACTTTATTGTTGGATTACCAATGACTCCACGGAAGCACGACTCTATCTAGGTCATAGTTGACAGATTGACCAAGTCAGCTCATTTTATGCCGGTACATACCAACTACAAGACCAAGCAATATGCAGATCTATATATTTCACGTATCCTATGTTTGCATGGAGTAGTACCCAAGACCATCATCTCGGATCGAGGAGCTCAATTTGTCTCAAGATTTTGGGAACAGTTGCATGAGTCATTAGGAACGAAGTTAATTAGAAGCTCAGCTTATCACCCCCAAACGGATGGACAAACAGAAAAAATCAATCAATATCTCGAGGATATGCTTCGAGCCCGTGTTTTGACATACGATAAAGATTGGGAGAAATGTTTACCGCCGACGAGTTCTCATACAACAACAGCTATCAAGAGAGTGCCGGAATGTCACCGTTTCAAGCTCTGTATGGACGTAGTTGTCGCACCCCTCTAAATTGGTCCGAAAGTGGAGAAAGAGTAATCTTCGAACCCGACTTGGTAAAAGATGCGAGAGGAACAAGTACGTCTCATTCAACGAGAACCTCAAGAGAGCTAAGTCTCGACGGATCGGTTATGCCGATAAAAGACGTCGAGAGCTGGTATTCAAGGTCGGAGATCAAGTCTATCTTCGAGTATCTCCTACCAAAGGTGTTCAAAGGTTTGGAATCAAGGGCAAGTTAGCACCACGATACATCGGACCTTTTCCAATCCTAGAAAGATGTGGAGCTGTGGCATATCGTTTGGAGTTGCCAGCACACTTGTCGGGTATACACAATATATTCCACGTATCTCAACCGAAGAA
>JAUNZO010001323.1:0-14979 GCA_031894775.1 Chloris gayana
CAAGGTTTACAAAACGAACGAACCGTCGGAACCGGACGGGACCGGCCTAACGGTTAACCGGAAAACTGGGATAACCCGCCAATTAACCAAGCAAAATTCATTAGATCAATGGGGGCGGTGATCGGTTAACTGCCCGGTTATTCCGGTTTAACCAACCGGTCGGACCGGTTAACCGGCCAGGTTTCCGGAAAAGACAAAAATTACAATAAAAAAGACAAAAATTACAATAAAAATAGGAAAAATGTACGATAAATTATATTAACTTTCTTAAAATGTTAATGGTAATTTTAGACACAATTCAAAATATATCAAGTCCATACTACATAGCACAACCATATTATCCATAAAAAGTCAAATATAGTTGTCCAACACATATTGTTCAACACACATTCATACATCATCAAGGTTAATTATACATGGTACATAGAAAAGTATGACTTGCACTCAAATTCATACAACAACAAGATTAATTATACACGGTACATAGAAAAAATATGACTTTCACTCATGTCTCGGCTATAGTTGTCCAACACATAGTCTTCAACAAATAATTATACATCAAAAAAATTACCTAGGTTTCAAAAAGTAATGTCAATGACTTTCTACCTTAAATTTCTAATTATTTTCTATCTAAATTACCTACGACTAAATAAGTTTCCTATTTAGCTAAAAAAAGAAATTTTAGATTTGGGAGGGAGAGGGTTAGCCGGCCGGTTACACTGTTAACCGATTGGATTGACCGGTTAACCGGCCGGTTATAAGATTCTATGGCCTTTTTACTTTTATTTTTATTTCATGAATTTTTTCTGTGTCAAACAACCTCGATTTCATATTATTTTTTCACCATAAATCTTTGTTTCTTCTCTAGTTTTTAAGCAATTTATATATATGAATTCAATTTTTTAAAAAATAAATTTGAACCGGAAATTAATCGACCAACTAGTGTAACCGGTCCGTGTGAGGGACCCGAATTTCACCAACGTGAAATCCGAACCCTTTGTACCTCATTGCCACTCCCAGGAGTGTGACACGTACATCCAACACAAGTTAGTACGGTAAAACCATAAATTAAAGGAAATAACAAGGCAAGATAATAGATTCTCCAAGTACATTATTATTATGCATAAATCTCAATCTCAAGAGTACAAGAGCGTGGCACGCAGGCCATCGCGAAACCATGGTAGAAGTCTAACGAAGCGGAAGCAAAGCGGAAGCATCTCTCGGTGAAGATCCGTAGTGAAGTCCATACCCACAAGCAACTCGAGTGTAGGCGAGACCGTCACTCCTCCTCGTCGGCTCTCTCAATTGGCTCGGCCGGCTCCTCGAGCAACGGCGTCCGAAAAACAAAGTGATAAAGCCGTGAGTACATAACGTACTCGAGCAAGCCGCAAACTACCTAGCAACAATGTATGCATGTTGGGATAGTTCAAGGAAAGGCAAGGGCTAGCACCTAAAGCATTATTCCTCAAGTCTATGTGAATCATATTTTATTATTAGTCAAATTTTATAAGTGGCCTTGCAGGAAACAACACAATCCTGCAAGGGTCAAGTTTTATGTCCCGCACACCTCCACGGGACCACAGCTCGAGGCCGGAAGTAAAACACCTATCGGAGGGGAGAAGTAGTAAATGCTAATCAAGAGTGTCGCTCAAAGGTGGTGCCCAATACCTTGGGCTAGGCTATACGTATAGATTTATATATATCTCTGCAGAGAGTAAGCAAGCTGTACCCACGTGAAGAGGTACTCAAACAAAAGACCACCGTCGTGGCCCAAGCAAAGCAACACTCACAAGATCACTCCTCAAAGCATCGAATGGGTGGCGCCCGTCCCTCGAGTCCGGGATCCTCTAACCACAACATAGGAAAAGAAGGGCCCGAAGGGTGTGACAAGGCGTACCACGGGCCGGGTGGGATATCCTCTCGCTCGCGGGTCGAGACAAACGCTCCAACACCCGCTACCACTAATCTCTACACCACGGCGGGCCACCCATTCCTCCGCTAAGTATCATGATCCAGCCCGCCCATACAAGTCACGTGGTAAGCTAGTAAACCAAAGAGCGACCAACTAAGAACCGGTCCTCAAGCTGCCGGGCGAGTCACCATCCCTCTCCTCAAAAACAACAGTCTCAACAACGAGTGTCACCACAACAGGGACCCCATAAACCCAAGGCCCCTACACAACTGTACCCGCAACAGGTACTCTCCAATTAGAGACTCCCCGAAGTCTCCCAGACACCTAACCACCTACACACTCGCCCCCGCAAAAGTCCTACAGGGTATCTAGTACGAAACTCGACACCTAAGAAACACCTACAATTTATTTTACACAAAAACATGTATAGTCATCATGGGGTTCAATTAAGCAACTAAGCGAGTACTAAGCATGCGAGTAACGATAGAACAACCTATGGCAAACGAGTGGCAAGGATAGCATAGTATGGCATAGGTAAACTACAAGTGCAAGTAACCATTAATCATGCATGGTCCAATTTAATGCAAGTACTAAATAGGAGCAAGAGTGGTCAAGGATTGCGGCTTGCCCGGATAGGGCTGCTCCCGGGCCGGGTCGGGGTACTCGAAAGGCTGCTCGGCGGAAACTCCTCAAACCGTGGCTCGGACGGGAACTCCTCGGCACCCTCCGACGGACGGATCGTGAAACAGGGGTTAGGCACGCTTATCGAGACAAAAGGAATTTAGTACGGAAATAACGACGGAAATTACGGTACTAGAATATGACCAAAAGCTACACTAACGCGTAGAGAACGTCGCTACGAGTCCAACGCAACCGACCGCGTATTTTTCCGACGCTCCAAGAAAAAGATATGAATTTCCAAAGAAAAAGGAATTATGGAAATTCAGGAAAATCCAAAAAAAGAAATGGAATATTCTCTGGAATATTCCCCGACACGCGGGCACCACGTCAACGCCACGTAGATGCCACGCCGGCGCCACGCGGACCAAAATCTCCACACGTCGGCACCACGTGGCAATTCTTCCGCCACGTGGTCGCCACGTTGTCGCCACGTTGTCGCCACGCGGACGACACATCGGCGCCACCTCTACACCTACCCCCAACACGTGGCGACACATCGGCAGAATATCCGCCACGCAAGCAGCCGCTTCATCTCCACATCGGCTGCCACCCGGACGCCACATGTGCACCGGATCTACCACGTGGGCGCCGCGTCGGCAGAAAAACACGACACGTAGCTAGCCACGTCGGCACCACCAAGGAGGGCGGCGCCGCCGAGCTCCGCCGCGGGGGCTGCCGGAATCGCCCCTTCCCGGCGCTACGGCTCGCCGGCGGTGACGGCAAGGGCACCAACGTAACCCCCTCCCTCACGCGCACCCGTCGGTGCCGGTCGCGAGGACCGGCTCGCGACGGAGCATCGGCACGAGCTCGCCGGAGCTCTTACGGCGGCGGCGGCACGGGGAAAACCCCACGAGTGCGAAAGTTGCTACTTTGAACATGCCAAAAGACAGCTCGTGCTGCGCGGAGCACAAACGCGCCCACGCCCACTCAAAAAGGTGACCGGGGTCGCCGACGGCGAGATCCGCAGCGGCGCATCCGCGGCTCACCTCGACTCCCAAGAAATCTCGCTCTTTTCCCCCATCTAGCTAGCGCATGAGCTACGAAAGATCATGACGAAGCTTCTAGGCCAAGAAAGAGCACATGAGCGCGCCTCTAGCTGCCGGCTCGACGGCGGCCATGGCGATGCGGCGGCGGAAACCGACGAGGACTAAGGAAACGGGGACAATCTCGCAGGGGGAGGAGGGGAAAAGAGGCGCGCACTCACCGGTGGGCCGTTGACGACCGCAGCGTGGACGGGGAGGCCTTGGCGACGGCGGACGGCGGAGCTCCGCCGAGGACGGACACGAACGTGCGACGGACGGGGCGGTGACCACGCCGATCTTCGTTCTCCGGCTTCCAGGCGACAATAGGGTGGCGGTTAGAGCGACGAGAAGCTTCGCGTGAAGGGAAACGAGGAACGGAACACGGGCTCACCGGAGAGGCCTTAACGGCGACGAGCGACGGCGGAGATGGTGTCGGCTCCAAACTTCAATTGGCCCGATCTTCCGCTCCCTTGCACGAAACCAAGAACCATCAACACCACGAGGTAGAGCAGAGCGCGCCGCGCAAGAAAAGTGAGACGGGACTCACCGGCTCGAAGCTTGCCCAATGGCGACGACGAAAACCGCACAGGAGCTTGGCTAGGGTTTGGGGCCTCTCGCCCCGGCGGCGCGAGGAAGATGGGTAGGGGCGGCGGCCGATGCGGGGGTTTTGTAGGCGGCAAAAGTAGAGGGAGCAGGTGACTTTGGGGCCGCTACGCGACGCGCGTCCGACGTGGCTCCGCCGGCGAGCGCCGTGCGCGGTCGGCCGAGCTGGAAAGGGAGGGGTTGAAGATACCCCCGTTGACCGCGGATCGGGCCGGACCGGGCCACGGGGAGAGAGAAGAAGAGTGGGCCGGCGCGGTGAGATTCGGCCCAAGCGCCGGAAATTCAAATAAAAAGCTTTTCGATTTTGTTTGTTTTAACTCTCCAACGAAACAAGTTCAATCATTTTCCAAATCGATTCAAACCTCGTCCAAATTCAAGTAGTTATATTACACAATTTCGAGTACAATACTTGGGCTGTTACGGACTCCCCCTTACAAGAATCTCGTCCTCGAGATTTCACTCCTCATCCTCGAACAAGTGAGGGAGGTCCTTCCTCAAGTTATCCTCCATCTCCCAAGTAGCCTCTCGCTCGGTGTGGTTACTCCACAACACCTTGCGGAACTTGATCTTGCGGCTCCTCGTTTCCTTGAAAGCCACATCCAAGATCTTGACAGGATACTCCAAGTACTCAAGGCTATCCTGTAGATCCAACACCTCTCGGTGCAACCTCGCTCCTCCGGCACACGAAGACACTTCTTGAGCTGCGAAACATGGAACACATCATGCACTCCGGCAAGGTGTCCCGGCAACTCAAGCCGATAGGCGAGATCTCCAATCCTCCTCACCACTCGGAAAGGTCCAACAAACCTTGGTGCCAACTTGCCACGCACGTGGAATCTGCGAGTCCCACGAAGTGGAGAGACCTTGAGATAGACATAGTCCTCAACAAAGAACTCCAAAGGTCTCCTCCTCTTATCCGCATAGCTCTTCCGCTCGCTCCGAGCAACTCGGATATGCTCTCTCACTTGCTCAACCTTCTCTTCGACCTCTCTCACAAGATCCGGTCCATAGAAAGACCTCTCTCCAACCTCTCGCCCACATGAGAGGTGTCCTGCACTTCCTCCCATACAAGAGCTCATTGGGTGACATCTTGATGCTCGCCCGGTAGAAGACAAGGAATCATAAGGAAAAGAGAGTGAAGGAAGTTAAAAGGTAGAAACGAAGAAGACATCTAGAGACTTGCCCGGTAGCCGTTGTTGTAAGAGAACTCAAGCAAACGATAGGCTCTCCTCCCAATTCTTGTTGTAGGTAAGCACACAAGCTCTCAACATATCCTCCAAGGTCCGATTCAGCCGCTCCGTCCGACCATCCGTCCGAGGGTGATAAGCTGTGCTAAAGTCCAAGCGAGTGCCCATAGCTGCATGCAAACTCCTCCGAACTTAGCCACAAGCCGAGGCCCACGATCGGATACTATAGTGAGGGGTGCTCCATGTAACCTCGGAATGTGGTCAATGTAGAGACAGGCGAGCTGCTCCACATTGAGTTTAGTGCCGACGGCAATGAAGTGAGCGGCCTTGGAGAAACGATCCACAATCACCCAAATGGAGTCACGGCCCTTAGGCGTGCGAGGTAGTCCAACAATGAAATCCATGCTGATGTTCTCCCATTTCCACATAGGAATCTCAAGAGGCTTGAGCAAACCGGCCGGCTTCGATGCTCGCCTTGACCCTCCCGCAAATGTCACACATCCCCACAAACCGAGCAATGTCCCTTTTCATGCCTTCCCACCGGAACTCGGTACGGAGATCCTCATACATCTTTGTGTTCCCTGGGTGGATCGAGTAGCGAGAACAGTGAGCCTCTCGCAAGATCTCATCTCGAATCCCTGCACCTCCGGGAACCACAATCCGATCCTTGTACCAAAGTACACCATCTCTCGTCCACTCGAACCCAGGTGCCTTATCCTCCTTTATTCTCTCCTTGATTGACTCCACAAGACTGTCAACCTTCTCGCCTCTCTCGATCCGATCTCCAAGTAGACTCGTGATCCTCAACTCATAGAGATAGCCCTCAGGAATAAGCTCCACTCCATCCCTCATCATCTCCTCAAACACCTCCGACCGACTCGTCATGAGAGAAGTGCAATAGGCCTTGCGACTCAGCGCATCCGCAACAACATTGGCCTTGCCAGGATGGTAATTGATGCTCAAATCATAATCCTTGATCAACTCGAGCCATCTCCTCCGCCTCATGTTCAGCTCCGATCTGCGTGAAGATATACTTGAGGCTCTTATGATCCGTGAAAATCTCACATCTGCCACTAATAAGATAGTGCCTCCAAATCTTCAAAGCATGAACAACTGCCGCAAGCTCAAGATCATGAGTGGGATAGTGCTGCTCGTGCTTCTTCAACCGCCTCGAAGCATAAGCCACAACCTTCCTGTTCCGCATGAGCACACAACCAATCCCATGAGTGGAAGCATCACAATACACCCGGAAGTCCCGACTAAGATCCGGCAAGGTGAGCACAGGTGCAGTGGTCAACCTAGTCTTGAGCTCCCGAAAGCTCCTCTCACGCTCCGGGGTCCACTCAAAGGTAACCCTATCCCGCAAGAGCTCCGTCATAGGACGAGCTATCCGAGAGAAATCCTCAACAAAGCGACGGTAATAACCAGCCATCCCCAAGAATTTCCTCACATCCTTGACACACTGCGGTGACGGCCAACTCACAACCGTCCGAACCTTCCCCGGATCCACACACACTCCCTTGGCATTGATGACATGCCCTAGGAAAGCCACATCCTCAAGCCGAACCTGCACTTGCCGAACTTGGCATACAACCGATTCTCCTTCGACCTCTCCAAGACAACCCTCAAGTGATGTGCATGCTCTTCGGCGGACTTTGAGTACACAAGAATGTCATCAATGAAAACCACCACAAACTTATCCAACTCTGCCATGAAGACCTTGTTCATCATGTTCATGAAGTAGGGGGGGCATTGGTCAAGCCAAAGGAAGCAACGATGAACTCGAATCGTCCATACCCGTCCGAGGAATAGATAAGAAGCAAAATTCAAGGAAGGGCGATCATGCAAGAAAGATAACAACGGAATTGACAAAGCGGTATCAAAGATCCATACCTACTCACGAAGGCAGTCTTAGGAATGTCACACTCGCGGATTTTCATTTGATGATAGCCGGATCTCAAATCAATGGAGGAGAAATACTTTGCACCCTTCAGCTGATCAAACAAATCATCAATCCGCGGCAAGGGGTACTTATTCTTGATGGTGACCTCGTTCAAAGAACGATAGTCAACACACATCCTGTCAGTACCATCCTTCTTCTTCACAAACGAACAGGGGATCCCCAAGGTGAGGCACTTGGGCGAATGAACCCCTTACTCAACAAATCATCAATCTCCTGCTTAAGCAACACCAACTCATCGGAAGACATGCGATACGGCCTCTTAGCAATAGGGGCCGTGCCAGAAGAAGATCAATCACAAACTCAACATCCCTATCCGGTGGATGCCCCGGCAAATCATCGGGAAAGACCTCGGGATACTCACAAACCACGGGTATCTGCTCAAGTGACAAACCCCGCAAGTGACAAAGCCGTGTCTGGCAACTTGGGAGCAACCGGTGTGAAACACACGACCACTCCTCGGTGGTTCACCAAGGTCACAATCCGCTCATCACAATAAATCACCCCCTTGTTCTTGGTCAACCAATCCATCCCAAGAATCACCTCAATTCCGGAAGACGGCAAGAGAGCCAAATCAGCCAAGAACCGAACACCCTCAATCAAGATCCGAACTCGACGGCAACCCGTCACACACTTTGAAGTACCAAGTGGAGAGATAGCGAGCACAGGAAAATCGAGCAAGTCGAGAGGAATCTTAAGCTTCGCAACGAACGCAGAAGACACGAACGATCTAGTCGCACCGGTATCGAAAAGAACGAAGCTAAACAGAGTTAACCGGAAACTCACCAAGGACGACGTCCGGCGCCTGCTGTGCATCCTCAACCGTGAGGTGGTGAAGTCTAGCACGAGAGGCACTCTGCTGCGGCTGCTCGTCCGGCTCGCTGACCGCACAGGGCGTGGGGCACTGCGGAACTCGCTGTCGCTGCGGCGGCTGTGCTGCCGGCTCGGGGGTAGTGTAGGTAGTAGGAGCTCTCGACCCATGTTGGGACACGCGTAGTACTTGTGTCCCGGCTGACCGCACTGGAAGCACCTGTTGGCGAAGGGCATCCCATCGCTCGGGGGCCTCCACCCGACTGCCGTGAGTGCTTGGAGCACGCCGGTACTCGCTGACCCTGCGGTGCGAACCGCCTCCGCCCGAGCCGCCAAACCGCCCTCGTGGTGGGCGAGTGAACCGCTGCTGCTGCCCGGCAGACCTCGGCCTCTCGCCGACCTCCGTAACGGTCTAGCTGTCCTCCTGTCCTCTTGTGTGCCTCAACCCTCCCGATCCTCTCGATGCTGTCCTCAACCTCAATAGCCTTGTCCACTAGCTCCTTCAGGGTAGAGCACCCGCCACGTGGGGACCAATCTCAGCCTTGAGACCCCGCTTGAAGTAGTATATCTTGTCCTGCTCGGCGGAAAGATAGAAAACCACGAAGGGAAATGAGATGAAGAGATAGCAACATAGAACGTGTTAAGCATGAAACCATTGGGAAAAGTAGATAGTGATTATTTGAGATGAAAAACTGAATAAGAGTTTTTGACCTCGCTCGATGGATACGTCACGAGGTGAGTAGCGGGACAGCTCGATCCACCCGTGGTAGTACTCGAGCACTCCCATGGATCCCATCCTCAAGTTACGGAACTCGGCCGCCTTCCTCGTCCATCACTCCCTTGGGGATGTGCTTGAGCTCGAACTCCTGCTCAAACTCATCCCAAGAGATACTGTTCGGGTCCTGGTGGTTGGTCACGTAAGTGTCCCACCACGCGCCGGCTGCGCCTCCGAGCAAGTAGGTAGCAAGTGACACGCACTCGGCGTCGGTGCAATCCATCATCACCAGCTGCTTGGACACCGTCCCGAGCCAGCTGTCGGCGTCCAAGGGGTCGGTGCGGTGAGAGAACGTCTCTGGCTGCAGCCTGCGGAAGGCCTCCTTCCTCAAGTCGAGCCGGCTGCGGCTCGCGTGCTCGTGGCTGCTGCTGCTGCAAGATCTCGCTCGTGGTGCTCCTGCTGCTGCTGCTGCCGCTGCTGCAAGCATCCGCATCGGACCTCCAAGGATGTGGGTGCTGGTTCGCCATCACGTCGGCGAGAGTCCGAGCGGGGGTGGTGGTGGCACCTCCTGCCGCTCGGCGCCCTCCCGCTGCCCAGGAGCCTCCTGCTGTCCCGGTGCCTCCTGCTCGGCACCCTCTCGCCTCTCCAGCTGCGGGATCCGGTGGTGCCTCTCCACCGCGACCACGTCCTCTCGCCACGAGCACCCACAGCCTCCTCCTCCACGGCCACGGCCTCTCGCACCGCGGCCTCGCGCAGCTCGCTGCGGGCGCGGCACGACCTCTCGCCACGACCACGACCACGCCCACGACCTCGGGGGCCGGTCGTCCACCTCCATCGCAGCTCTGGTCAAACCGCACGTGTAGACCCCTTCCTCTCGGCATCCGTTAACAAGGCACAATTCCAACGATTAGTACGGGTCATCCAACACTTTCTTCAAATCTTGAAAGAATCTTCATGAGTAACGATTAGTATGCAAATCATCTATCCATGCAAACACAACAAAGACATCATCCATTCAGTCATATCTTACTTTTGAGAGCTTTAAACGATGAGACAGATTTCAAAGTTTGATGAAAGACGAATAGCAGATTAGAGAGCTAGATATTGTCCTTATGGTTACGTCCGGCTTTCTACGGGTCTCGTTCCTACAGATCAAGTATGGCTCGATACCAACTCGTGAGGGACCCGAATTTCACCAACGTGAAATCCGAACCCTTTGTACCTCATTGCCACTCCCAGGAGTGTGACACGTACATCCAACACAAGTTAGTACGGTAAAACCATAAATTAAAGGAAATAACAAGGCAAGATAATAGATTCTCCAAGTACATTATTATTATGCATAAATCTCAATCTCAAGAGTACAAGAGCGTGGCACGCAGGCCATCGCGAAACCATGGTAGAAGTCTAACGAAGCGGAAGCAAAGCGGAAGCAAAGCGGAAGCATCTCTGGTGAAGATCCGTAGTGAAGTCCATACCCACAAGCAACTCGAGTGTAGGCGAGACCGTCACTCCTCCTCGTCGGCTCTCTCAATTGGCTCGGCCGGCTCCTCGAGCAACGGCGTCCGAAAAACAAAGTGATAAAGCCGTGAGTACATAACGTACTCGGCAAGCCGCAAACTACCTAGCAACAATGTATGCATGTTGGGGTAGTTCAAGGAAAGGCAAGGGCTAGCACCTAAAGCATTATTCCTCAAGTCTATGTGAATCATATTTTATTATTAGTCAAATTTTATAAGTGGCCTTGCAGGAAACAACACAATCCTGCAAGGGTCAAGTTTTATGTCCCGCACACCTCCACGGGACCACAGCTCGAGGCCGGAAGTAAAACACCTATCGAGGGGGAAGTAGTAAATGCTAATCAAGAGTGTCGCTCAAAGGTGGTGCCCAATACCTTGGGCTAGGCTATACGTATAGATTTATATATATCTCTGCAGAGAGTAAGCAAGCTGTACCCACGTGAAGAGGTACTCAAACAAAAGACCACCGTCGTGGCCCAAGCAAAGCAACACTCACAAGATCACTCCTCAAAGCATCGAATGGGTGGCGCCCGTCCCTCGAGTCCGGGATCCTCTAACCACAACATAGGAAAAGAAGGGCTCGAAGGGTGTGACAAGGCGTACCACGGGCCGGGTGGGATATCCTCTCGCTCGCGGGTCGAGACAAACGCTCCAACACCCGCTACCACTAATCTCTACACCACGGCGGGCCACCCATTCCTCCGCTAAGTATCATGATCCAGCCCGCCCATACAAGTCACGTGGTAAGCTAGTAAACCAAAGAGCGACCAATTAAGAACCGGTCCTCAAGCTGCCGGGCGAGTCACCATCCCTCTCCTCAAAAACAACAGTCTCAACAACGAGTGTCACCACAACAGGGACCCCATAAACCCAAGGCCCCTACACAACCGTACCCGCAACAGTACTCTCCAATTAGAGACTCCCCGAAGTCTCCCAAGCACCTAACCACCTACACACTCGCCCCCGCAAAAGTCCTACGAGGTATCTAGTACGTAAACTCGACACCTAAGAAACACCTACAATTTATTTTACACAAAAACATGTATAGTCATCATGGGGTTCAATTAAGCAACTAAGCGGTACTAAGCATGCGAGTAACGAGTAGAACAACCTATGGCAAACAGTGGCAAGGATAGCATAGTATGGCATAGGTAAACTACAAGTGCAAGTAACCATTAATCATGCATGGTCCAATTTAATGCAAGTACTAAATAGGAGCAAGAGTGGTCAAGGATTGCGGCTTGCCCGGATAGGGGCTGCTCCCGAGCCGGGTCGGGGTACTCGAAAGGCTGCTCGGCGGAAACTCCTCAAACCGTGGCTCGGACGGGAACTCCTCGGCACCCTCCGACGGACGGATCGTGAAACGAGGGTTAGGCACGCTTATCGAGACAAAAGGAATTTAGTACGGAAATAACGACGGAAATTACGGTACTAGAATATGACCAAAAGCTACACTAACGCGTAGAGAACGTCGCTACGAGTCCAACGCAATCGACCGCGTATTTTTCTCGACGCTCCAAGAAAAAGATATGAATTTCCAAAGAAAAAGGAATTATGGAAATTCAGGAAAATCCAAAAAAGAAATGGAATATTCTCTGGAATATTCCCCGACACGCGGGCACCACGTCAACGCCACGTAGATGCCACGCCGGCGCCACGCGGACCAAAATCTCCACACGTCGGCACCACGTGGCAATTCTTCCGCCACGTTGTCGCCACGTTGTCGCCACGCCGGACGACACATCGGCGCCACCTCTACACCTACCCCCAACACGTGGCGACACATCGGCAGAATATCCGCCACGCAAGCAGCCGCTTCATCTCCACATCGCCTGCCACCCGGACGCCACATGTGCACCGGATCTACCACGTGGGCGCCGCGTCGGCGAAAAACACGACACGTAGCTAGCCACGTCGGCACCACCAAGGAGGGCGGCGCCGCCCGAGCTCCGCCGCGGGGCTGCCGGAATCGCCCTTCCCGGCGCTACGGCTCGCCGGCGGTGACGGCAAGGGCACCAACGTAACCCCCTCCCTCACGCGCACCCGTCGGTGCCGGTCGCGAGGACCGGCTCGCGACGGAGCATCGGCACGAGCTCGCCGGAGCTCTTACGGCGGCGGCGGCACGGGGAAAACCCCACGAGTGCGAAAGTTGCTACTTTGAACATGCCAAAAGACAGCTCGTGCTGCGCGGAGCACAAACGCGCCCACGCCCACTCAAAAGGTGACCGGGGTCGCCGACGGCGAGATCCGCAGCGGCGCATCCGCGGCTCACCTCGACTCCCAAGAAATCTCGCTCTTTTCCCCCATCTAGCTAGCGCATGAGCTACGAAAGATCATGACGAAGCTTCTAGGCCAAGAAAGAGCACATGAGCGCGCCTCTAGCTGCCGGCTCGACGGCGGCCATGGCGATGCGGCGGCGGAAACCGACGAGGACTAAGGAAACGGGGACAATCTCGCAGGGGGAGGAGGGGAAAAGAGGCGCGCACTCACCGGTGGGCCGTTGACGACCGGAGCGTGGACGGGGAGGCCTTGGCGACGGTGGACGGCGGAGCTCCGCCGAGGACGGACACGAACGTGCGACGGACAGGGCGGTGACCACGCCGATCTTCGTTCTCCGGCTTCCGAGCGACAATAGGGTGGCGGTTAGAGCGACGAGAAGCTTCGCGTGAAGGGAAACGAGGAACGGAACACGGGCTCACCGGAGAGGCCTTAACGGCGACGAGCGACGGCGGAGATGGTGTCGGCTCCAAACTTCAATTGGCCCGATCTTCCGCTCCCTTGCACGAAACCAAGAACCATCAACACCACGAGGTAGAGCAGAGCGCGCCGCGCAAGAAAAGTGAGACGGGACTCACCAGCTCGAAGCTTGCCCAATGGCGACGACGAAAACCGCACAGGAGCTTGGCTAGGGTTTGGGGCCTCTCGCCCGGCGGCGCGAGGAAGATGGGTAGGGGGCGGCGGCCGATGCGGGGGTTTTGTAGGCGGCAAAAGTAGAGGGAGCAGGTGACTTTGGGGCCGCTACGCGACGCGCGTCCGACGTGGCTCCGCCAGCGAGCGCCGTGCGCGGCCGGCCGAGCTGGAAAGGGGAGGGGTTGAAGATACCCCCGTTGACCGCGGATCGGGCCGGACCGGGCCACGGGGAGAGAGAAGAAGAGTGGGCCGGCGCGGTGAGATTCGGCCCAAGCGCCGGAAATTCAAATAAAAAGCTTTTCGATTTTGTTTGTTTTAACTCTCCAACGAAACAAGTTCAATCATTCTCCAAATCGATTCAAACCTCGTCCAAATTCAAGTAGTTATATTACACAATTTCGAGTACAATACTTGGGCTGTTACAGTCCGGACCGGTTAACCCCGGTTCTTTGAACCATGGTCCACACTGGTGGCTTCGCAAGTAGCTCTACGAGACACTTATCATGTAATAGTCAATTTCTGTTCCTAACACTGTAAAGGTGGTTGCAAGCCAAGCAGAGTGAATACAAATCTCGAGTGCTGAGAGTGTTAGTAGTCGGTTGGCGAGGAAGAGAATAGCAACAAAGTAGCTTGTCTTCTTGTTCAGTGTGTGATGGATGCGTACCTTGTCTGTTTCTGAAATCTTTACACAATTTCAGCAAATAGAGTGGAGCTGCTCTTAGTGCCAAGGCCTGCTAGTGGGCTCCAACCCAACCCATACTAGAACTGGAGCGAAATTCAGTATCACATACATTTATATTACTTCGTTGAGGAACAAAAAGAAAGAAGTCATATTTACCTCCATCAATTATCATCACGGTTTGGTTTTTAACCCCCAATTACATAATCAGGTAAGACGACTTCTAGAACTTCCAAATCCATTCGTTTTTCCTCCTCGGGTGGTTTTATGAGTGGTTTTGTCCTACATGGCATTATGGTACCACAAGTCAAGTGACACCTCATCTTCTTTCTCTTTTTTTCTTCTCCCCCCCCCCCCTCTCTGCCTGGCACAGGGGTGTGGCGGCAGCCCGACCTGGTTGCGCTCGCGCAGAAGGTGACGGCGGCCCCGCCTTCGCCTAGTCGGATGCACGAGGTGGAGGCGTCGAGCCATCACGTAGCTGCAGGTGGCGGCGGCCCTCCTCGCCATGCGAGCATGCGGCCGTGGCGAGCGCGACCTCGCCCTGGTTGCGTGCAAGGGGTAGCGCGGCGAAGAGGGCTGAAGAAGAAGAAGAGAGACAGATCTGTGGGTGGGTCCCACCAAATGCTGACTTGGCATCCCGACATGTGGGTCCCACCAGCCACGTTGGACGAAAAAGTGAACGGTTTCCAAAGCTTAGGGAGCCAAAATACCTAGTTTTGTAATTTATGGAGGAAAATTGAACTTTCATAATAGTTGGAGGATGTAAATAGGACTTCTTCCAACCAAAAAGTACCGAAGAAAACCCAACCTATCAAGAACCTTTCACCAAAACCGACCGGTTCAGCCCATTTCTCCCTCAAAATGCAGTCTCTCTACAATTGGTCGGACAGAGCAAAGCACGAGGTCCAACAAGTAATCACACCCATTTTATATTTAAAAAACTATTATCATACCGTAAAATAGTTTCAAATCATCCCCAT
>JAUNZO010001324.1:0-84528 GCA_031894775.1 Chloris gayana
TTGGAGATGATCTCACAGATTACACACATCTCAGAGTTCAATCCGGCATCCGTTCTAGCAGTTTTGTGCTTTTTTTTTTTTTTTTGAGACACAGTTTTGTGCTTTCAGGGCTTCCCAAAGTTTTTTCACGTATAAATCGATTTTTGCCCGGTGGCTTTGACACAGAGCCTGTGGAGTCCGATTTCAATACAGATTATGGTAGAACTAGGAAGGGAGGCGCGCTAACGCCGCGCCCATACATACCTGGACACATCACTTGTATAACTGTTTTTTTTTCTGCATCAGTAGCAGCATGCCAGCATTTGAGTTGCACTCATATGTGAAAGACAAATGAATAGTTGTTATTTTATATTTACATTTTTCCGTAACATGATATTTCTATTATACAATAAATGACATATGGTCAATGAATATTATGAATGTTGCTCATGTTTCCACCCTTCTAAGTATATGGATTGACTGTTTTCACTGATCAAAATAGAAGACCCTCTCAAAGCTGAGCATAAATCTCAGGTGTTAGAATCTTCCTAATTATCTGAATATCAGACTGTCATGTACTCTTGTCCTATTTTTTCATTATTGAAAGGCACACTGCATTTAATGAAGAGAGAAATTAGGAAACTGAATCGAAGTAAAGCAATCCGATATTCAGATAATTATAGTAAAAATCTGAACTGCTGATAGATTGTTAGGAATTCAACTATTTCTTGAATTGTGATAGCATGGTTCAAAAAAGTGCTTCCAAATTGGGAATACACACCCTATGGATCATATATCTTAAGCAAACTTTGCATTTAAGAGATTAAAACAGTCATGAAGAAGTAGCAGCAGGGGTAATTAGAAAAGTTCTGGTGAGCGCTGAATTAGCCATTTTTCAAAGACTCGTACTTTAGTCTTGTAGAAACTGTAGTAGAGAATAAAATGCTGGACAATTATAATAATGAATCTACAACTATGGGACCTCTGTTTCCACAATAAGATAAGGTATGGATACATAAAGCAAAGGCCGGAAAACATTTTATACATCTGTGTATGCTTATTCCTAATGGATACATAAAGCAAAGGCCGGAAACATTTTATACATCCGTGTATGCTTATTCCTAGTGGATACATAAAGCAAAGGCCGGAAACATTTTTGTCCAAAGGAAGAAACCATCGTAGCAGCAATTCCACAAAGAAAACTTCACTCCACATGAAATACATCCGCAGGCTTTGATACTCTTACTTCATAGAAAAACCTTAAACAACTGGCAGGTTGGTAGAAAATCATCACCATCATGATTCATGTGCTACTACTTCTATAATAATAAGTGCAAACAAAAGGTAAGGTATACAAAGTCTTCAACTCTAATATGACAAAAGAATTAGCTTTAAAAAAATCCTAGAATTCAATTAAACTACTTTATTTTTTAGTTTTTGACAAACAACCGAAAGGAAGCTGCTGTCAAGAGCAGTCTTATATATATCTATCATTGCTAGTTTATGAAAATGAAAGGCTAAGTTAAAGGAATCTCACCAGACAACAAAGTCGCATCACTTGTACATGCATTATCCTTACAAAGTAACTTTGAGAATTGTAGGAACATCTGAGTGAGGTCAGAGATCACCAATTCTGGAAGGATGAATATTTGTTATCAATAGTTGCAGATGAAAGGACAAAATACACAAAGAGCGAATGAAATTTGGTTTGATGCAAGCATCAGGACTTGGTTGTTTTCATGAGGCAATATAGTCAAATAAATACAAAGCTATGTAACAAATTACAGAAAAGAGGTAGCACTGATACTTCCTTCAAGAACAACATCGGTGATAGTACTGCAAGGTGAGGTCAGATGTTCGCATGGAAAGTACGAATGGTTGAACAATGGTAGAAAAAATCCACGTCATGTTGCCATCTACGTCATGACCATGAGCATATCCGGAAAACTACACAACAGAAGTCCTTAAAAGGCAAAATACGGACAAACATGTGGCAGTATACAACATATGACACCTTAATGAGTAAGCTGAAGCAAAGAAAAATTATCTCGAGAGAGCTGGGAAGAAAAAACTACTGAAAGAGAGCGGATTTTCCGGAGAGGGCGATCATGGCGATCTGGGCGATTCTAGCCATGGTTGTCGCCTCAACTCATGATCGCCTTTGATTCCTTCTCCCCTCTCTCCCCTAAAGGTACGTATTGGCTCTCCTCTGCCTATGGATTTGCCTAGTTTGGATTTTCGGCTGGGCCTCGGTGTGCAATCGACGGCTCTTGCCAAGTTTGGCCTTCCTGTCTCGCTCCCTCCTGAATCTCGCATCAAAGATTTCTTGTTGGTGGTCTCCTTTGGTCGATGCAAATTTCGGTTAACTGAGGATTCAGTGAGCCATATCTTGCAAGCTACAACTGGAGGCTCTGCTGCGGATTTCAGGCCAGTTGAATTGGCGGATCGTGTTTTCAGTTTCAATGTGTCCGCTAAGGTGGTTGGCTTCCATATTTACAAGCTTCGATCCTTTGAATGTTCGCTTTACAAGCTGTTCTTCCATCTTTGGGGAAATGGTGGTGCCTCCTGGGTTTCTGAATCACAGGCTTATGTCTCAGAGGAAGATAATTCTTGGCAATTGGTTACCTCAAAAAAGAACAGAAAGTCTTATGCTGAAGTTGCAAGGCAAAGCCCTCTGACTGGGGCAAACAAGATTCCAGTGAATTCAGTGCGTCGGCCATCAAATAATTGGAAGTGGCAGCCTAAGCAATCAGTTTTTCAGAGGATCCAATTCCCAAGTTCTTCAGTTTTTGATCGAATTTCTTGGCCACAGGCGAAGAACACGGATCGAGTTGGCTCGTTTCAATTTTCAAATTCGCAGAGGAAAAAGCCTAGCATTCTGGGCCAAGGCCCAAATCAAAGGAAATTCGGTCCATCAACCCTCATTTGTGGCAGGTGCCTAATTTCAGGACATCATAAAGTTGTTTGTCAGAGCCTAATTAAATGCAGGGTTTGTCACAAAGATGGACATATTGCACGGTTATGTAAACAACGACCAACAAACAAGGGATTTATGCCGAAATCCGTGCCAACAGATTGCTTCCAGAGAGATTGGGGAACCAAATCAGTGACTGATTGGTTTAAGATGAAAGCGCCTCTGATAGATGGACCAAGCACCAGTGGGCCACCAGAATTCGCGACTATGGGTGAGTTTCTAGCGGTGAATGATTCCTGAAGAACTGAAGCGTCGCCTCAGAGAAATGCTTCTTTTAGGGAAAAATTTTCGAAACAACAATCTGGCTCAGTTTCACTCCCGTCTACTTCACCTCTTGTCGTCCTCGTCCACCAAGAGCCGCCGCCTTCTCCCCACAACATCATGGCATATCAACGTGCCGATCCTCAACCGTTCATGCCGCCTGGCTTCGAAAGAGTGGTCATTCAAGAACGTGACCAAATGGTTCGAGCAGTAATTAATAGGCCCGTACCTCGACATGAAGATTTTGCAATCGCCTCCATTGAGCCATTGCCTGAGCAGCAGGTGACATTCGCTGAAATCCGCAATACTATCCTTGGTTTTCTGGAAGGACATGAAGGTGTCAGAATTGCCAATATTCAACCTTCTACTTTGGGTCAAGCTCTAGTCAAGTTTGAGTACTTGTTTGATCATGATAGATTCGTTAATGCTAGCCCTCATGACTTCAATGGCTTTAGATTCTGGATAGTGAGGCATAATGAAGGTAGAAACTACAGAGCAGTCGAGCTCAATAGAGAATGATGGCTTATGTTGATGGGCTTTCCTTTAGATTATTGGAATATCAATAGTATTCAGAGTGCTATTGCTGCCTTTGGTAGAGTTCTTGCTTGGGAAAATGATGAAAACCATTTTGCTAGTCATTGTCGAGCTAGGGTTACTGATTTGGAAAGAGTACCCTAATTTAACTTAGTGACAGATGCAGAAGGTTTTCAGGGTCATTCTTGGACTGTTCAGTGTGAAGTTATTGAGCATAGAATATTAGGTCATGCACCTGCTGATGAAGAACCAATACCTGAAAATAACGGTGCGCATCTCCCCTTTGATTTTTTTTGGATTTGGCCAACCAGAACATAATGCAGAACAAAAACTTCCAAATCAGGATGAAGCGAGAGAACGAGGGGCCCGCAAATTGGGGACTGTGGACACAGCCTGAGGCAAATGTGGAACTGATGGCAGCACCTGAAGAAAATATCAATGCTGCAGATGTCCAGCACGTATTGGAACAAGTGCTGAATCAACCACCTGAAAGTGGTCCCATTGCAGCAAGTGCTCATAATAGGATCCATTATATCAAGGAATTGATAGAGCTTGCCTCCTAACGCGTCCTCGAAGTCTTCCTCGTAGTCGGGGCCTTCGGGCTCCTGCTCCTGGTTCTCCTCGTCTACGAGACGGCGTTAGAGTATGTAAGCTACATAACATAAAATAATGAAAGCAAAAAGTAATAACAAGGAAAAACCAAATAAAATGGAGTGAAGAGGAAGGTTTCAGGGGCTAGGGTTGGTCATGACGATTCTAACGGCGTCGGAATCGCCTAAAACGGAGTTATGGTTGAAAAGATATGGTCGTGGGAAGTCCGGGGGTATTTTTGTAAAAATCAGCTAGGGTTTCTATAAAAGAATAAATAATTTTTGGTAATTTTGGAGTAGTGAAGGGGCTAAAATGCAAAAATGCATTTTCGGGCTGGCCGGGGACCTATCTCGTAATTTTTGAAAAGATTAGGGGGCTTTATGTAAAAATCTACGGGCTCTTAACTAATATGGGGAAAGGTCGGGGGTTTTATGTAAAAGTGGCTTTTCTTAGGAATATAGGATTTATTTTTTCTATTGAAAAAAACATGGACTGGGTAAATGGATCCCGTGGACCGGGCCGGTGAGTCGGTCTACGGGTCCACGATGGACCGGAGGGTGGCGTGGGGCTCGGGCTCGCCGGAATCGAGGATTCCGGCGGCCCGAGTTGGCCCTAGGGGAGGGTGATGGTATGCCGGTGGCCACCGAGCCACGACGGAGCTGATGGTGGGGTCGCGCGAGCGGGCGGCGTGAGGTGAGCACGAGAGGCCGTGCCGGAGGAGGCCGCGGCGGGCTGCGCTCGACGAAGCGGCTCGGGGAGGGAAGGATGTGGAGGGAGAGGGCCTAGGGGCTGCGCGGGAGCATGGCGAAGCTAGGCGACTCAACGGCTCGGGCGGGGAGGAAGGGGGCGGCGCCGCGACTAAGGGGAAGAGAGGGGAGGGCCGGCGGTCGGTGGCGGGGGCGGAGGGAGAAGGGCGAGGGGAAGACGGTGGCGCGGCACTTGCCTCGCGGGCTTGGGCGGCTGCGGTGGCGAGCAACACGGAGCGGGGCGACTTTTGTAGGGGGAGAGCGGTGCGGGGGCGGTGGCGGTGGCCATGGCCATGGCGGCCCGGCCGGCATTTGCGGAAAAGGCAAGGGGGCCCGGTACGGGAGCTTGGAGGCCACGACGCGGTTGCCGGCGCGCTCGGGTCGGCGCGCGTGCCGACGAGCAGCCTCGAGGGCCGGCCGGAAGCAGGGGACGGCTGTGACACCCCGTGTCACAAAACCATGTGGTTGCTGTACCAAATGAAAATTTGCATGTGCAAAACAATAATCATTTGCCAAGTTACATAAAATAATGCAATAGGGTCCTATTAGGGTTTTTATTGTTCCCAAAACCCTAGCTATTGGGATCTCAAATATTCTCCAACGTAGTAACCCCAAATTTTTGCACAATCTGGTAGAGCACATCAAGACATGAATTTAGGATATTTTCCCTGAATTTTTGGAGTAGCAAAAATCCCTAGAAAAATCCAACTCTAAGCAGAAACAGCATCTGTTCATCAATTTTTATAAAATTCTACATTTCGAATCTGAACTTTTTCCTATAACAAAAGTTGTTCCTCACAATACCGTGAACCTCCAGAAAATCTGGTTTGCAAAAATTCCAAAAGGATCGAATTCTATGAGCAAATTACAGAAAGGGGCATCAGTGGCACAACTGTAAATTTGTGGGAATCCCATTTGAACGAGAGGCCGGCACGGTGGCCAGGGCCACCGTCAGCGGCGCTCGCCGCCGGTGCCCATGCCGGTTAGGCGCCGCCCCGTCCGGCGTCGCTGTGCAGCTCCACGCGTCGCACATCACCTCCCATCCTTCGTCCGGAAGCATGCCCCCTCGGCCGTCGATGGCGGGGGAGAAATTTCACCATGGCCGCCGCCCGAACCATCTCCCCCGTGCGCCGCCCCTCCGCATTTCAACGCCCCACATTTGCGCGCAAGTGACTCGCCAAGTTCCTGAGTAGCGCTAACCCCGGTCCCCAACCCTCTCCTCTCCTCCGTGAGCACCGATCGCCAAAAATCCGCAAAGAACTCCGTTTCCACCATGAACGCCGGCGAGCTCGATTGAGCGGTGCTCAGGTGAGCTCATGTCACGCCTCTGCCTCCGGAAGGTGTGCCAAAACCTAACGGACCTCCCTGCTCCTTCCCAGGTCCAACCGAGTCCGAACGGAGAAGAAAATCCCATCTTCTTCGCCGCCGGTCACCGCGCCTCCGCCACCCCTCCGACGAGCTGCTACCTCCCGGGCCCCTCCTCCTTCTTCGACCCCGTGCCGAGCTTCCCCTCGAGCAGGTGACGCTCTCAGCCTTGGCCGCCCCTCATCTTGTGCGGTGGCGAGCACGAGCTCCCACGCCGGAGATTATCGTCTCCGCCATTGCCGTCGCGAGCTACGCTCCGTTCACCATCCCGCCTCGCCACCCCCACCAAACGGTGCGCCGTCGAAAACCGTGCACAGGCGGCCAAGCCCAGCCCCTGCGGCGAGCCCTAGCGCACCGCCGGTGAGCCCCGCCGCCGCTCCGGCGAGCCCCCCGCGCGCCACACTTAGAAAAATTCGAAACGCGCTGAACGAAACTATAAACGTTAAGGATTTTAGAAAAATCATATCTCGAGATTTACGCCACAGATTTGAGTGATCCAAAGTGCATTCGAAAGTTTATAACTTGTACTATAACATGGTGTACATGAACACCTATGGTTATATAGTGAAATTTAATTTTTGAGCAAGATGAAAACGCTATCATGACCACGCTGCTTAACGAGATTGCATTTTGAAAATGATGTAACTTTTAGACCCCGGATCCAAACTTCATGAGCAAGGGCTCTTTGGAAAGTAGATGACTTGTACTTTAACTTAGTAACATAATCCCAGTACTTCATATGTAGAAAGATAAAGATACAAGTACTCTAAGATGCTAATCTGTTATGCCCGCGTGACAACTTGACGTTTTTGAAATTCAATAACTTTTTAAATACAGCTCCAAATAAAACAAATATACGTTCGTTGTAAACCTTGTACTATGTACTTTACATGACCCAACATGATTCACCCAAGTTCTATAGCGAAATATTAAGATTTGAACACCTTAAGAGGGCTTCACAGTCAGCCTGTCAGCCCAGACTTAGCTAAACAAAATGGCTGAGAATTTGCTAAGATCAAACCTGCCTTTTTTTCCTTTTCTGTTATGGCTAAATACTTTTCACACTTACATGGTACAATTAAGCATGTCATGATCACGTTTATCTTTTGGGCAAGAACAGTCATTCATTGTGTATAATGGGTTGTATTAAATTTACATAAAATGACAATGGTGCTCAATATTTAGAGAGGTGATGAGAGCTTTACCCTAAGACATGAGCATCAACCTTTTTCACATTATTTAATGAAGACAAGAATTGGTAATGATTATACCAGGGAATGTAATGAAATGATTCACTCCAAATTGGGTCACATGATTATTGTTGTAAAACCACAACGCCAAACGTCATCATATGATTATGCTTAGCCATATAAACATTTCCTTCCGCTTGTTTGAAATCATGAGGCCTATCCTATTATTTTGATCTAACAATCAGCAGGTTCAATTATACTAAATGATGAGAAAATTTCCTAATTAGAAGGTTGTCCCCATGAAATAAACCACACATACCAACATCATGACCATGTCATCACGATTCGAGAACATGTTTAATTTATGCAAACGTTTCGTTACATTATATTATTGAGAAAGTTCCATGAACTATAGAAATATGAAGTCATCCATTGCTCATACATTACATATGCATTCATATAGGAACCCCGACCGGAGCTGAAGATCAAGGAGGGCACCAACTTGAAGTGAGCGAGTTCGAGTGTGCTAACTACGAACCGAATCAAGGCAAGCCCCGGAGCATGACCTATGTTTTAAAGTTCTCTTTATTTTCACATACGTCTATGATGTATTGTGCATTTACGTTTAGGAGTTGCTCGGAAACCTAGTTGCACTAGATTCCTGTATCCCGTGGTCTTGGTTAAGTATAATCCTAATCGCTAGTGCTATGCTCAATAATTTCATCGGTAGCAACACCGAGTGATTTGGAGATCACCCGGTCTAGGGATTAAATTTTGGTTACCCTCACATGATTAATTGGAGACCGTACGGGGAAGAGCATGTGTAGGATGCGGTGACAAGGTTGGCCCTTGTGCGCCATAGCCCCGTATGTGTCGATCAAGGACCGTTCGTTGTGACTCCGCGAGCAAGTATTGAGTTGTGTACCAAATGCATACCTTCGTATGGGAGTTGGTAAACTGATGTAACTTGAGAGTCGTAGTGTTGGACGGTCTCTCCACCCTTTGTGCAAAGTGTTGGTCACGGTGGATGCACGGGTTTGTGAGTAGATGGAGGGTGTGTTATTACCCTTGGACCCGACGCTACTGTGGTTGCATGTGGAATGCACACTCGGAGGGCGGACCCGGCTCATATCTATGATAATCTTGTGAAAGGTGGCCATACGTGTTCTTAAATGATGCGTATGTCGTGCATTTGGGTTTCCCCTGCAGGGTGTAAATCGATATATATCGCCGTCCCTCGCGGTGATGAGTACCACTTGTCTCGAGCAGATTGCATCGTAGTAATAAGAGAATATAATGGTTAAGCTTGCTGTTTTCGAATATTAAATTCATGTACTGCAACCATGCTTGTTAGTCTCGCTCACAAAAATTTACGATTATGTTTCCACCCTCTTAACTTGGCTAAAATATGAGTTAGACAAATTCTCTAAGTGCTGTTTTTACAAGTTCCCGCAAGCCAGGTCAAGCCCCCTGCATGTTAGGGTCGGTTCTTAGAACCATTTTTGGCGGGTAAGCCTTGCGGAGTATATTAGATACTCAGGGTTTGTGTTGAAACTATTTTCAGGATTCCCGCAGCCCGATTATTGTGATTGCTGCGGGAAGTATGTGTGTCAAGGCGAGGAACCTCAGGAGTGGACCGTGGAGTGGGTTCCCGCTTCACCGACTCAAGAGTGAGACCATGCTGTATGGGCTGGCGTGGTCCTCCTAGTTAAGCTATATATATATGTACCGTCGAGATGTTTACGCTTCCGCAAAGACATTATCAAGTATTGTAAAACAACACTACACTCATGTATTGTAATCCGAAATTCGAACAATGGCTTGTAATAATTAAGCGATTATGTATGAAACTTGTTGCTCAAGTAGTTTCCCTATGTAATAAAATGATGAATTTATCCCTGATGTATGTGCAATGTACGTTCGCTTCGTCGAATGTCTCCCGATACGATCCCTGATGAATTTATCCCTGATTTTGTTTTTGGAAAGGACGTAGGTTAACGGCATTTCATGTCATCATTCATGTCATGCAGCCCAATTGCATAAGATAATTGATCAAGAATGCAAAAACACGGTCGCGAACAACTCACAAAGATCTCAACACAATTCGTGCATGATATCCAAAAATCGGGCAGAAAATCCCACCCGATCGAGAACTAAACCCTAACCGATTATCGTTTCACGGAAACGGTCACAAGTTTTAAATCGTTCACTCAAACGAAACGATTAAAAACAATCTGGAAAGCTCATAACACGTACCATCACCCTGGCATGATGATCCAGGTAAAAGTAGAGTGGAATCGTACTGAAAAGGACTTACCCGGAAAACCTGGCAAAAGGTTGCCAGATTTCACCGAACCGCCGGATTGGCAGATTCGGGTATCTCACAAAAATCGCGATAACTTTTGAAGTACTTATCCAAATAAAATGATCTACCCCATTCTGGAAAGCTCGTGTTATGCCCCACATTTCATCTAATATCAGGTTGGCAAGGAAAATTCGTTAAGTCGGTCAAATAAACAAAAACAGAGAGCTAATTTTGAGTTTCCGGCGTTTCCAGAAAACCTTGGCAGAAAACCGTCGAGCCGGAAATCGCCGTATCTTTTGATTCGCTTAAGATTTTTTCGTGTTTTAGGATGCCTTGGAAAGCTTAGGAAATTCTCTAGCATCTGGTCATAAATTTTGGTAAATTTTACTGTATAAACAGAGACGAAATTGGGGGAAAACAGAGAGGGTTCAGAACCGGTTACGTTGTAAAGGATGTAGTTTCATTCTGTTTTTCAGTATGCTACTTTGAGCTTTTATTTACCTTAAATGTTGATAATAATGCTGCTTAAAATGTATCCCTAACCATGATCTATAGATGGATGCGAGGCAACTCATGACTGAAAGGAACCAGCTGAGGTCTGAGGTGGAAGACCTCACCGATCGTCTCACCGACGTCACGGACGACTACTACTCAGCAAAAGAGGAGAACAAGCAGCTGACCGCCCGTATCACCGAACTGGAGCAGGAAAACGCTGCCCTGACTGCACGTATCAAGGAGGTGCAGGATGACCTTATCTTCAGCGATAACCTACGTGTCGTCGCGGATAGGGCAAAAGAAAGGGCTGAGCAGGAAAAGGCAGAACATGAGCAGATGGCTACGTTCTGTGATGAGGAACGGATTGAGGCGCTGAATGAGCTAAATGCAGCTAAGACATCTATTGCTCAGAAGGATGAGACCATCCACTCCCAGCAGGCCACCATGCAATTCCTGCATGGACAGCTTCAGACCGCACAGACCAACATGGACCAGCTGTTCATGGAGATAGGGAATCTCCAGCACCAGTTGGCCGAGTTACAGCAGCACCACCAGGCGTTGCTGGCAGCTCATTGGAATCTGTTGCAGCCACCACCACCGGAGAACAACGGGGACGACGCTGCTAGCGATGCTTCCGATGTGAACAACCCGGAAGACACCGACAGCGATGCCTAGGCTGCTAACTAGTGTTAAGAAAGAAACTTGTAAAATTAATGGTAGTGTACTAAAGAACCAGAACTAGTGGCTTGTACGTACGTAAGGACGTAGTGGTCGCTGTGTTTTGGGTAGGTTGACAGCATAGGAGGTATGGATGACTAGCTAGGCCCGGACAATCCTGGATGTGTGACCCCGCGCTAAGAAGTGTTAATATCGCGCGCTTTTGTGTACAAATGGGTTGCACCTCGAAATACATATGAAACACTAAGCTTATGTTTAATAAATATATGTTCCATTCCGTCAAAATTCAGATCGTAAGGAATTTTTACTAAGTATGAATGGTCTGAATTTGTGAGCAAAAAATTCTGGTTCTATCAATTTCAGATCATAGAAATTAATCTCCCAGGTTTATGCAATCTGAAAATTTCATACCGAAACTTTTACTCCATCAATTTCAGCACCTGATGAAATTTTCCTCCTATGGATTGCATTCTGAAATTCATGTCCATATCATGTCCCTTAATTATTATCATTGTCTATGGCTCCGAAACGCTGAGACTAATGGTGTAATTAAATTGTGTGGCAGATGGTGAACACTCGTCGCACGGTGGATCCTTCGGGGAGGGTGCTTCGTCGCAGCCACCTCCTCCACCACCGTTGACTGCTGTGGAGCAACTCGTCCAGAATCAGAACGAGATGTTTCGGCTGTTCCTGGCAAGCCAGAACAATAATGCCCAGGCAGCAGCTCCTCCACCGCAGCCCCGTCCCACCTCTTATGGGGATTTCTAGGCGACTCAACCGCCATCTTTCTCAGAAGCAAAGGACCCCCTGGAAGCAGATAATTTTCTGCGTATTGTGGAGTCCAAGTTTGCTCTTCTGAATTGCACCGAGCACCAGAAGACTCTGTTTGCAGCACAGCAGCTCCGTGGGTCGGCTAGTGCGTGGTGGGCAAACTACACCGCTGCACTCCCCGCGGATTACCAGGTGCTCTGGCCGGAATTCTCGGCAGCCTTCCGTGCACACCACATTCCTGACGGTGTCATGAGAAGGAAGCTTCAGGAATTTGTTGACCTGAAGCAAGGCTCCAGCACTGTGCAAGAGTATGCTCGGAAATTCAACTATCTTGCCCAGTATGCTTCCTATCACGCTGACACCGATGCGAAGAAGCGTGAGTGCTTTCGAAAGGGTCTAAATCCAAAACTGCAAGACCGCCTTGCTCTCTTAAATGGCACATTCAATGAATTGGTTAGTGCCGCCATTGTGCAAGAGGACGCTATTCGCGTCAATCAGGATGATAAGAAGAGGAAGCGCACCGCGGGAAGTTCATCCGGTGCGCCACCTCACAAGTTCAAGCTTGCAGTGACCAGCCCCACTGGTCAGAAATTCCGTGTCCCGGTGCCTCCAATGGGTGGGCAACGCACTACCTTCCAGCAGCCTTATCGTGCGCCCCACCACTCCTATCAGCACCGTGGTCACCAACACACCCCGCAGCAGCACAACCAAGGTGCCAGACCATCCCCGCAGCAGCCATGCTTCAACTGCGGCGGCATTGGTCACTTCATCAGAGACTGCCCACACCCTCGCCGCAATAACGGCAACAACGGTGGGAATAATCAGCATCAGCACCATCGCGGAAATAATGGCAACAATAATAACCGCGGCAACAACAACAACAACCACAACAAAACCCCCACCAAAACCGGCCGTGTGAATTTTACTACGGTCGAAGATGTGCAAGCCGGAGAACCGGTCCTCTCGGGTATGTTTTCTATATCCGGACATTCCGCTCTTGTTCTTTTCGATTCCGGCGCCACACATGATTTCATCAGTCAAGCATGTGTGGACAAATTGCATCTACCATCCACCATTTTGCAAACTTCATACACTATCACGTCTCCCGGTGGCCTCATTCACACAAACCGTGAAGCAAGAAACGTTCCCCTTGAACTTGCCGGAAATACATACCTCTCGCCACTAATCATTCTAAATGGGCAAGGCATAGATGTGATATTAGGAATGAAATGGATGAAACGACATAGAGCCGTCTTACACATAGATACCCGGGAAGTACATTTAAATTCACCTCTATACGGCCCGTCTATTCTATCATTGCCATACCCAAAAATTTTGTGAACTCAAATTCAGCACCTAAAGGCTCGGAAATTAGAGGATATACCGGTAGTATGGGAGTTTCCCGATGTGTTTCCGGATGATTTGCCGGGAATGCCACCTGATCGGGAAGTAGAATTTAAAATTGAACTTCAGCCCGGTACCGCACCGATATCTAGAAGACCGTATAAAATGGTTCCAAACGAATTAGCTGAACTTAAGGAGCAACACAACGAACTTCTAGACAAGGGGTACATACGCCCAAGTGCTTCGCCTTGGGGCTGCCCCGCTCTTTTTGTGAAAAAGAAAGATAAGTCATTAAGGTTGTGCGTCGATTATCGACCCCTCAATGCGGTGACCATAAAAAATAAGTACCCCCTCCCACACATTGATATGCTATTTGATCAATTAGTCGGTGCAAAAGTATTCTCAAAAATTGACCTTCGCTCCGGCTATCACCAAATTAAAATTCGGCCGAGAGGACATTCCTAAAACCGCTTTCTCTACGAGATATGGACTTTTTGAATATCTCGTAATGTCTTTTGGACTGACAAATGCACCGGCCTATTTCATGTACCTCATGAACTCGGTATTTATGCCGGAGCTGGACAAGTTCGTGGTGGTATTCATTGATGATATCCTCATTTATTCCAAGTCGGAGGAAGAACATGCTGAACACCTCCGCATTGTGCTTCAACGACTACGAGATCATCAACTTTATGCAAAATTCAGCAAGTGTGAATTTTGGTTGGATCGAGTCCCATTCCTGGGTCATATCATCTCAGCTGAGGAAATTTCAGTCGATCCAAGTAAAGTTGCTGACGTGCTAAATTGGAAGACTCCCAAGACCGTCAAGCACATCCGTAGCTTTCTCGGACTTGCTGGATATTATCGGAAATTCATCCCAAATTTTTCTATCATCTCCAAGCCCATGACAAAATTGTTGGAGAAAGACTCTACCTTCAAGTGGAGCCTAGAGTGTGAAAATGCCTTCCAAACCTTGAAGAAGCATTTAACCACCGCTCCCGTTCTAGCTCAACCCGACATCAACAAGCCGTTCGACGTATATTGTGATGCGTCCGGAATAGGATTGGGTTGTGTTCTTATGCAAGAAGGTCGAGTCATTGCCTATGCCTCACGTCAACTCCGCAAACATGAGAAGCACTATCCTACTCATGATCTTGAATTGGCATCAGTAGTTCTTGCTCTCAAAACTTGGAGACATTATCTCCTAGGAAATCTGGTGCATCTCTATACCGATCATAAAAGCCTCAAATATATTTTCACGCAGCAAGAATTAAATATGCGGCAACGAAGGTGGCTGGAATTGATAAAAGATTATGAGTTGGAAATTCATTACCACCCCGGAAAGGCTAATGTGGTTGCCGATGCACTAAGCCGCAAACACCAATGCAATCAAGTTGAAATCTGCTCTATGGAAAATGTCAGCAAACCTGAAAATGAGAGTAATCCCTGCCTTCATATCATTCCTTATGGTGCATTGCACAATTTGGCTCTTGTTCCTACTCTACGAGAAGAAATCATTGCTGCCCAGAAAACGGATGAAGGTATGGAACACATCCGACAAAAGTTGGGTACCGAAAAGGCTAAGTGTTTCCGTCAAGATGAAGAGGGAGTTCTGTGGTTTAATAACCGTCTCGTTGTTCCGAAGAATATGCAACTACGGAAGAAAATTCTTGACGAAGCCCATCTTTCTAAATACTCCATACACCCCGGTAGTAACAAAATGTACCGTGGGTTGAGAGAAAAATTTTGGTGGACTCGCATGAAGCGAGAAGTGGCTCGTTATGTTGCCGAGTGCGACACTTGCCAACGAGTCAAGGCTGATCATCTGAAGAAAGCTGGACTATTGCACCCATTAAAAATTCCCGCTTGGAAATGGGAAGACATAGCCATGGATTTTGTTGTTGGATTACCTCTCACATCCAAGAAACATGATTCCATATGGGTAATCATCGATAGACTGACGAAATCAGCACACTTTATTCCGGTACACACCACCTACAGTGCTAAGAAGTATGCTGAATTGTATATTGCCCGTGTGCTGTGTTTACATGGTGTGCCAAAGACCATCATTTCAGATCGCGGTCCACAATTTGTTTCTCGATTTTGGGAACAATTGCATGCTAGTCTTGGTACTACCCTAATCCGGAGCTCCGCATATCACCCTCAGACCGATGGACAATCGGAAAGATTAATTCAATATCTGGAAGATATGTTGAGAGCTTGTGCTTTGACACGAAAGGGAAGTTGGGATGATCAGTTGCCATTCGTTGAATTTTCCTATAACAACAGCTATCAAGAAAGCTCGGAGTCACTCCTTTTGAGGCGTTATACGGACATTCTTGCCGTACGCCGTTAAACTGGTCCGAGTCGGGCGAAAGAATAATATTTGGTCCAGATATTGTTGAGCAAGCCGAGGAAAAAGTGAGAGAAATACAAGCTAACATGAAAGCTGCTCAATCCCGCCAAATAAGTTATGCAAACAAAAGGAGACGCCCGCTGGAATTCGAGGTAAATGATCAGGTTTATCTTCGGGTCTCTCCCAATAAGGGTGTGTCACGTTTCGGTATAAAAGGAAAACTTGCTCCCCGCTACATTGGACCATTTCCAATTGTGGAGAAGTTTAGCCCCGTGGCATACCGGTTGCAATTGCCGACAAACTTGGAACGTGTGCACAACGTGTTCCATGTATCTCAACTCAAGAAGTGTCTAAAACCACCCATCGATGTGGTCATCTCCGACACCGAGCAATTGCAAGATGATCTATCTTATCCAGAAACTCCCGTCCGGATCCTCGATAAAAAGGATCGTGTTACTCGCAACCGCACTACCACCTTCTACAAAGTGCAATGGAGTAATCACACTGAGGATGAAGCCACTTGGGAACAGGAGGAATTCCTGGATAATCATTTTCCCGAGTTCATGGCTTCGCAATCGAGGTAACAACGCATCTCCCTTCAATCCTACTCATACCAATCGTAATCTCGGGACGAGATTTCTTTAAGGGGAGGGCTGTGACACCCCGTGTCACAAAACCATGTGGTTGCTGTACCAAATGAAAATTTGCATGTGCAAAACAATAATCATTTGCCAAGTTACATAAAATAATGCAATAGGGTCCTATTAGGGTTTTTATTGTTCCCAAAACCCTAGCTATTGGGATCTCAAATATTCTCCAAGGTGGTAACCCCAAATTTTTGCACAATCTGGTAGAGCACATCAAGACATGAATTTAGGATATTTTCCCTGAATTTTTGGAGTAGCAAAAATCCCTAGAAAAATCCAACTCTAAGCAGAAACAACATCTGTTCATCAATTTTTATAAAATTCTACATTTCGAATCTGAACTTTTGCCTATAACAAAAGTTGTTCCTCACAATACCGTGAACCTCCAGAAAATCTGGTTTGCAAAAATTCCAAAAGGATCGAATTCTATGAGCAAATTACAGAAAGGGGCATCAGTGGCACAACTGTAAATTTGTGGGAATCCCATTTGAACAGAGGCCGGCACAGTGGCCAGGGCCACCGTCAGCGGCGCTCGCCGCCGGTGCCCATGCCGGTTAGGCGCCGCCCCGTCCGGCGTCGCTGTGCAGCTCCACGCGTCGCGCATCACCTCCCATCCTTCGTCCGGAAGCATGCCCCCTCGGCCGTCGATGGCGGGGGAGAAATTTCACCATGGCCGCCGCCCGAACCATCTCCCCCGTGCGCCGCCCCCTCCGCATTTCAACGCCCCACATTTGCGCGCAAGTGACTCGCCAAGTTCCTGAGTAGCGCTAACCCCGGTCCCCAACCCTCTCCTCTCCTCCGTGAGCACCGATCGCCAAAAATCCGCAAAGAACTCCGTTTCCACCATGAACGCCGGCGAGCTCGATTGAGCGGTGCTCAGGTGAGCTCATGTCACGCCTCTGCCTCTGGAAGGTGTGCCAAAACCTAACGGACCTCCCTGCTCCTTCCCAGGTCCAACCGAGTCCGAACGGAGAAGAAAATCCCATCTTCTTCGCCGCCGGTCACCGCGCCTCGCCACCCCTCCGACGAGCTGCTACCTCCCGGGCCCCTCCTCCTTCTTCGACCCCGTGCCGAGCTTCCCCTCGAGCAGGTGACGCTCTCAGCCTTGGCCGCCCCTCATCTTGTGCAGTGGCGAGCACGAGCTCCCACGCCGGAGATTATCGTCTCCGCCATTGCCGTCGCGAGCTATGCTCCGTTCACCCTCCCGCCTCGCCACCCCCACCAAACGGTGTGCCGTCAAAAACCGTGCACAGGCGGCCAAGCCCAGCCCCTGCGGCGAGCCCTAGCGCACCGCCGGTGAGCCCCGCCGCCGCTCCGGCGAGCCCCCCGCGCGCCACACTTAGAAAAATTCGAAACGCGCTGAACGAAACTGTAAACGTTAAGGATTTTAGAAAAATCATATCTCGAGATTTACGCCACAGATTTGAGTGATCCAAAGTGCATTCGAAAGTTTATAACTTGTACTATAACATGGTGTACATGAACACCTATGGTTATATAGTGAAATTTAATTTTTGAGCAAGATGAATACGCTATCATGACCACGCTGCTTAACGAGATTGCATTTTGAAAATGATGTAACTTTTAGACCCCGGATCCAAACTTCATGAGCAAGGGCTCTTTGGAAAGTAGATGACTTGTACTTTAACTTAGTAACATAATCCCAGTACTTCATATGTAGAAAAATAAAGATACAAGTACTCTAAGATGCTAATCTGTTATGCCTGCGTGACAACTTGACGTTTTTGAAATTCAATAACTTTTTAAATACAGCTCCAAATAAAACAAATATACGTTCGTTGTAAACCTTGTACTATGTACTTTACATGACCCAACATGATTCACCCAAGTTCTATAGCGAAATATTAAGATTTGAACACCTTAAGAGGGCTTCACAGTCAGCCTGTCAGCCCAGACTTAGCTAAACAAAATGGCTGAGAATTTGCTAAGATCAAACCTGCCTTTTTTTTCCTTTTCTGTTATGGCTAAATACTTTTCACACTTACATGGTACAATTAAGCATGTCATGATCACGTTTATCTTTTGGGCAAGAACAGTCATTCATTGTGTATAATGGGTTGTATTAAATTTACATAAAATGACAATGGTGCTCAATATTTAGAGAGGTGATGAGAGCTTTACCCTAAGACATGAGCATCAACCTTTTTCACATTATTTAATGAAGACAAGAGTTGGTAATGATTATACCAGGGAATGTAATGAAATGATTCACTCCAAATTGGGTCACATGATTATTGTTGTAAAACCACAACGCCAAACGTCATCATATGATTATGCTTAGCCATATAAACATTTCCTTCCGCTTGTTTGAAATCATGAGGCCTATCCTATTATTTTGATCTAACAATCAGCAGGTTCAATTATACTAAATGATGAGAAAATTTCCTAATTAGAAGGTTGTCCCCATGAAATAAACCACACATACCAACATCATGACCATGTCATCACGATTCGAGAACATGTTTAATTTATGCAAACGTTTCGTTACATTATATTATTGAGAAAGTTCCATGAACTATAGAAATACGAAGTCATCCATTGCTCATACATTACATATGCATTCATATAGGAACCCCGACCGGAGCTGAAGATCAAGGAGGGCACCAACTTGAAGTGAGCGAGTTCGAGTGTACTAACTACGAACCGAATCAAGGCAAGCCCCGGAGCATGACCTATGTTTTAAAGTTCTCTTTATTTTCACATACGTCTATGATGTATTGTGCATTTACGTTTAGGAGTTGCTCGGAAACCTAGTTGCACTAGATTCCTGTATCCCGTGGTCTTGGTTAAGTATAATCCTAATCGCTAGTGCTATGCTCAATAATTTCATCGGTAGCAACACCAAGTGATTTGGAGATCACCCGGTCTAGGGATTAAATTTTGGTTACCCTCACATGATTAATTGGAGACCGTACGGGGAAGAGCATGTGTAGGATGCGGTGCCAAGGTTGGCCCTTGTGCGCCATAGCCCCGTATGTGTCGATTAAGGACCGTTCGTTGTGACTCCGCGAGCAAGTATTGAGTTGTGTACCAAATGCATACCTTCGTATGGGAGTTGGTAAACTGATTGTTGACGTCAAAAGTCGCCAACACACCGTTGTCCGGAGAGTCCACCGAAACCCCGGCTGATGCAGGGTCCTGTGCTCCCAACGGACCGGCTCGGCTCGCCGATTCTCGTGTGCGCCGGTGCGTGCCGGATGGTTTTCCTGCAAACCAACAAAGACAATAAAAGGTGTAAAATTCCGGGTCATCGGCCCGGATAGACCGATGTACAGCCATGGCCGATTCTGGCGTAAGATAGACAAAATCGGCCATCGACGAGGAGCAGCACGGCCCATCCATTTATGTATTAAATGCCAGGCAAGCGAACCGTGAAACAAACGATACGAAATCGGCCGATGTTATAACATGCGATCGGTGGCTAGCAGCCGATTTCGTCGGTGAGCAATCAAATCATTAAGACTTTGCAGGGATGCATTATCGAATAAAATGTAAACAAGGTAATTATTAATGGGATGTAATTAATTTGATAGCAAGAAGATGGTTTAATCATCAATTAGAGCAGTAAATCGGCCGATCAGGCATCCGGCCAATTTTGCCATTGATTATAACAATGAGTTATTAGATCATATCTAGATGTATAATGATGATCAATGAAATCGTACTAATAACTCGGGTCCAAAAGCAGTTTTAACAGATTTTAGCTAATTGAACATAACACAGCTAATGAACGTGATAAGCAATCGGCTAAACACTCCGAAAGAACAAGTAAGACAAATACAACCACACAGATCCCGAATCAGCCGATCGCTCCAACAGGACAAGTCAACCGATGGCACACGATCGGACCAGGTCTAACGGCCGCGCACGCCTGGCCGATTCAGGACAAGCATGATCATAAACGCCTTAACTATGAAAGTAAATCTACATCCTATCCAATCGGCTGCATGCGCCTAGGACAAGTCAACTATCGCAAAGGCAAACACAGGACACGTCAACTGAATCCGCACGATCGAATCGGCTAAGATGTAAAAGAAATCTCATAGCGGCTACTGTGACTCGAACGACCAGATCCGAGCCAATCGGCGTTGTGAGCAAAGGCTGGGACGGGGAGGCAGGACAAGTCAAACTACCTCCACCACGAGCCCGGACCAGGTCGACTTGACTCATCCCGGCCGATACTCACTACGACGGTTGAAAACAGATCTGGTCGCCGGATAACTAGCAATTAAGCCATCTAATTACGAACAATGCGCCGAGAATTAGACGACATAATTACCTTGTCAAGCCAACTTGTTGTCGACCGGAGCCCCGAAGATCCCCGCGCAAAACAGTAAAGACTTGACAGAAAATTAGGGTTTGGCGATGCGCCGAAAGTTGTATTGGATGTGAATCGAGTTTACAGGTTACATCTGAGTACAAATTTATACCCGGCACAAAGAATCCTACTCGGACCCTCTTCGGGCCGATTTCCTAACCGACTAGGATCCTCTTCCAAAATTAAACTATTATTTCTAATTTTACAACGTGGGCCAGGCCCATCAATGTTATGCTCTTCCGTTGGCGTTCGCGCACGATTCTCGGGAGGGACGCGCCCTTTACTCGCCCAAGCGGCCGTCGGCCTTCCGCCCACCGGCCCTCTTTGACCTATAGTCGCCGACAATGGGTCCCTTGGTCAAAAACCGGCGTCAACACATGTCCCCCCGGTCCGGGGTATGCAACGCATGCGTCGGACTGATTTATCCTCTTTTACTCGCGCCGGTTTTACTGCCCGTCACCTCTCCATAAAACCCGGGGTCACCCCCGGTCATTCCCATCTGTTTCTTCTCCTTAGCTTTCATCTTCCCCTGTTCTAGCGACTTTTGCCTTTTCGAGCCCTTCCAACTTCCCACCGCGCCGCCGTCGTTTTTCTCTTCCGGTGACCATGAATCCTGCTGTTGCTGCTGCTGCGGCCGCCGCCGCCGGCCGCGTCGTCGCCACCACCAACGCCGTTCCGGAGGTAATGTACATTCGAGCACCCCTCTTTTCTACCTTTGCAATCTTTCTTCGCGTTCTTGTTCTTGTTCATTTTCACAATCTATCTTCTTTCCGTTCCGTTTCTTATTTTAGCCCTATTCCTTGTTTTTAGGAGATCCGGAACCAAGTCGTCATCCCATCCAACATCCCAACTCACTTCTTTTTGGGCCCCATGGGCGATCCCGACCCCACAGATCTCATCTCGTGCCGAAACGAACCGGGTTCCGTTTCGGCAACAATCTCCTTTATCGGCCGAGTGGGCCAACAGCTTTCGGTCATGGCCGACTCCCGTTGCTGGATGGCGCGATTGGTATAACCGGGTATCGGCCGTCCATCCGCAAGGTTGGGCCGATATCGGCATCGCCCACGCCATCAAACTCTCTCCGGCCGATCACCACAAGAATGAACCGTTGCCGGCGGCAGCTTCTTATCTCTGGTCGGATGCCCCGAACTGCTTCATGTTCGGCCACGGCCCGGCTACCATGACCCTCCCGGATACGGTCATGTTGGCCGATTTGAATATCACGGCGGAGGCCACCCCGGATGCCATCCGCATTAAGTCCTCCCATCGGATCAACCCTAAGGACACCAGGGGTTGGAAGGTCTACATCCGGACCTACAACAAGGGGCACGGCACGGTCGATCGCCGCGAGCACGTTGCCTTCCTCAACATGTGGCTTGACCACTTCTTCTTCCGTGGGGTCAGCGTGAGCCCCACAAACAATTTTCTGCCGATGGCCGATGTACCGGCCGACAGCCGTGCCCTTCCCATGGGCAAGTATCTTCCGGGGTCGGCGTACCTCCTTCTTCACCAGGTTTCGGTGGAGTTGCGCTCCGGCCGATCAGTCAAGAACCTGGGTGGCCCTTGGTGGTTTATCCAAATGTGGTTGTCCCTTCATACCACCAAGGCCATCGATCTGGACCTCGGTGCGCTCACCTTCCCCGGCAACTACGCCGAATCGGCCACGCCCGGATTCAGCCGGTGCATTTCTTTCGGGGAAGCGTTATCCATGGCACCAGGGGCGGCTATGTCGGATGACAACCTGGCGTATTGGTTCGCCGCCCTCTACAAGGGCCTCAACAACGAAAGTACGGATTGGTACCCGTACATCGATTTCTTCGAGAAGGGGTATGACACTCCTTTTCTCGATCGACCCAACTTTCCCAACGGCCGACGGGGAGGCGGTCAAGATCTTCACCACCTGCCTCCGCCCCTGTCTCGCTGCCGACGGGACTCATTGCTGGGAGCAAGGCTTTCGCTCCTATGAGTTCTACCACCCGTCGGTGGCGGCCCGCCAACTCGGCTTCGGCCGGTTGCCCCCAGCCTCTTCTATGTGGGGCAAATAAAGGCGCGGGCTAACGTCGACAACGCCATTCGGTGGAATTGGCTCGTCGGCCGCACCGCCGATGTCGTCACCGGCGACTTAGCCGGATTTTCCCCGGCGCCCGGAGTACCCGCCTTTTTGACCGCCGGTGGGGCGAGTGGAACCGGCACCTCCGCAGCCGGAACACCGCTTCCTTCTTCTCCGGCTTAGTCCCGAGCGAAGCTTTCGCCGAGGTACGTGTAGCCGATTTATTTCTGTAAGGCCGATTTTATAAATGAAATCGGCCACTCCAAATGCTCACCCTTGTATATTCTTTTTCAGTCGGACACGGAGGAGCCGCCGACCCGGAGCATCGGTGGCCGGCCGATTGCATACTTAATGCCGAGCCCAATTGTTCCAAATATCGGCTTCACCGATCGCACTCCTGCCCAAGCTTTTGCGGCGATGAGTCGAGGGCACCAGCTGCCCGCAAGGCCAAGACTAAAACAGCCGCCCTCGGAAAGAGGAAGGCTAATGTGCCGCCTGCAGGGCCGACTCAAGCCCCGAAGCGACACCGCGCGCTGCTAAAGCAGCCCGTGCGCCCGTCCGACCCGGACTACTTCGGTGAACCATCACCGCTGCGTCAGGTCATTATTGCATGATCGCCGATTCCCTTTTCACTTTACATACTGTCTAACTATGAGTTCTTTGCAGGAATCGGCGGTTCTTCCTCCTCGGGCCCGGACACCAACGCCCGATAGGCCGATCCGCCTATCAACTCCTCCACGGGCCAGGACGCCGACACCTGAAAGGCCGACCCCCGTAGCTCCGGAATCGGCAGTCGTACCAAGCCAGGCCGATCCAAATCTTACGGAGAGCTCAACTCGCTTGGATCGGCCTCGCGTCTCCCGAGGTCGCCGCCGAAGCCGAACAAGCTGGCCGTGTGTCGCCCACGGCCTCTCCCAAAGGCACCGCTGCCGACGAAGAATCGGTCGGCCAGGAGCCGCCCGCGGCTTCTCCTGTAGGCACTGCCGTCGATGAGCTTGCCGATGAGCCCGCCGATGAGCCCGCCGAAGCTGAACAAGCTGGCCATGTACCCGATGCCGCCTCCGAAGATGCCGCTGGTGAAGGGGAATCGGCCGGCCGAGAGCTGATTGGAACACACGAACCTGTAGGTTCAATGGCACAGCCGATAGACGTCCGGCCGCTCCGCATCGACGCTTCGCAGGTTTGTTTTTACTATCTCCTTTTTATTTTCTTGATTTGCCTCTCGATTATTAACTTCATTTTATTTTTCTTGGTATTTCAGGCGCTTAGCTTCCCTCGTCCTGCGCCGATTTTGGTATCTTCCTCTGGTCTTACCACCATGAACGAAATCGCGCGCAGGCTCGAGGCCTCTTCGGTCGATCGCTTGGTGGCCGACGCTCACCCCATAAGGGCCCGGTACTTGGAGGTCCGGACTGAGCTCCCGGAGGATGTGCGCGATGCTCGCACCGCGTGGCATACATGGAGTACCGGCAAATGGACTTCATCCGTGCCCAGCAGCGTCCGGCTCGCCACGCGGAGCAGCAGCAAGCTGCGTTACTCGCCGAGAACTCCATCAAGCGCTCCGAGGAGGAGGCCCGGAAGACCCAGGAGATGCAAGAGCAACTCTCAAATCGGCAGGATGAACTGCAGGTAATCAACCAGGAGATTGCCGATTTGAGAGCATCGCCGGCTCTCAAGGAGGAGGCGGCGGCGGCCTTGGAAGCCACCATTGCACAGCTTGTCGGCCGACGTGGCGGCTCAACAGAAGACGACGGACGAAGCAATTCAAACGGCCGAGAAGATGGTCGCCGCGGCGCACGCCGATGTCGGCCCCATCGAGGATGACCTCGTTGGTCATGGCTAAACTCGACTCCATGCTGGCCCGCGCACTATCTGCCGTCCAAGACTTCTTGTCCCGTGCTGAGGCGGTCGATTATGCTTAGGTGTAATAGGATTTTTGAACAAAATTTGTTGCGAATATTTTTTGCACTAAGGGCGATATACCATAATATCGGCCATCCGAAGGCGATGTTTAAACATCGACTAATTTATCGGTGACTCCTCTGTTTTACTTTCATATTTTTTGGGCTAAGGGCGATACTCTCGCATCGGCCGTCTCAAGGCGATGTGCATCGACATCGGCTGTAGTCTCTTTTAGGCCGAACACTATGAGTTAATCCAAATACTAGGATAATACTCGCTTCAAATACTTTCCATTAAGTGCTCGGCCGAATTCTTCCCCTTCTAACTCTTTCAAAATATATGCATTACCCGGTGCCGATCGGCTAATCAAATAAGGTCCTTCCCAATTAGGCGACCATTTACCAAACCGATTGTCCTTCACGCCGATTGGCATCCTAAGCTTCCGGACCAAATCGCCCTCTTTAAACTGTTTCTGCACAACCTTCTTATCATAATGGCGGGCGACCCTCGCCTTATTCTCGCTCTATTTTTTCCAATGCATCCAGCCGATTTTGTACTACATCTTCTAATTCATCCATCATCAATCCGTAGTACTGATCGGCCGAAAGCTTTTGTTGCAACTCAATCCTTCCGGAGCCGATAGCTGTCTCCCATGGCAGTACGGCTTCGTGCCCATATACCAGCTGATACGGCGCAACTTGCATGGCCCCATGCCGTGACATACGATAAGCCCACAAAGCGTCCATCAATTTCATGTGCCACTTACGAGGATACTCTTGTATTTTCCGCTTGATTAACTTGATCAGACTCTTATTTGCCGCTTCAGCTTGGCCATTGGCTTGGGCATAATACGGCGACGAATTAATCAACTTAATTCCCATCTCATCAGCAAAAGATTGAAATTCGTCCGACGTGAATACTGATCCTTGATCTGTCGTGATTGTTTCTGGAATCCCAAATCTATAAATGATATGCTCTTTAACAAACGTTATCACGTCGATCGTCGAAACTTTGCGATAGGGTGCCGCTTCAACCCACTTCGTGAAATAATCTGTAGCTACTAATATGTATTGATGTCCTTTGCTTGATGCTGGATTTATCCGGCCGATCATATCCATGGCCCAGCCTCCGAACGGCCAAGGTTTGATTACTCGGATTCATAGCCGACGCAGGCGCCCTCGTATAGGTCCGAATTTCTGGCAATCTTGGCAACTTTTATAATATTTAAAACAATCGGCCAACATTGTCGGCCAGTAATAACCAGCTCGCCTTAGTAGCCACTTCATTTTATGGGCCGATTGATGCGTTCCGCAAATCCCATCATGCACTTCGCTCATTACCACTTTGGCCTCGGTGTCATCAATACACTTGAGAAGCACCCCATCAATTGTCTTGAAAAATAATTGATCATCCAACAGAACATACTTCAAAGCTTTATATCTTATCTTCTTATCTGTAGGTTGGGATGGATTGCTCAAAAATTTCGAATTTCCGTACGCCAATCGGCTTCTTCAATATCAGCTATCTCTAAGCCGTTTTCAGCGAGCCGATATCCGGATGCTAACCGAGCCAAGTTATTTGCTTCAAAGTTCTGCTCTCTTGGTATATGGCTGACTTTAACACACTTGAACCTTTTCATTAACTTCTGGCACTTTCTATGATATTGCAACAATATTTCATCTTTACACTCATACTCATCGGCCAGCTGACTCACAACCAACAAGGAATCGCCGAAAATTTCCACAAAATCAGCCCCGGCATCGATGAGTAATTCCAGTCCTTTTAATACTGCCTCATATTCGACTTGGTTGTTGGTGTGCGCCTCTACTGTAATAGAGTATCCACGTATTGCCCCCGAGGCGACACAACAACCAAGCCGATTCCACTTCCCTCCTTGCAAATCGAACCATCAAAGAATACCGTCCATGGCACTCGGTTCAACGTATCCGGCCGAGTGTTCACCGTGTTGCACTATTAAATCAGCTAATACTTGTGCTTTTACTGCTTTGGCCGATTCATAGCCTAAATCAAACTCCGCAATTGCCAACATCCATTTGCCCAACCGGCCTTTGGGGACCGGAGCCGATAGCATATATTTTACGACATCGGCCCGGCAAACGACAAGTACACTCTTCGGCCAACGGATAATGCCTTAATTTTGTGCATGAAAAATACGGACAGAGACATAACCTTTCCACCTCCGGATACCGTGTTTCTGCGTCAATTAATTTGCGGCTGAGATAAAATATGACCCGCTCTTTTCCCTCCTGTTCTTGAGTCAATGCTGAGCCGATGCACCTATCATCGGCCGATAAATATAACTTAAAGGGTGTGCCCGGCTTTGGCGGAACCATCACCGGTGGGGACACCAAATACTTCTTGATATCTTCTAAAGCCTTTTGATGGATCGGCTCCCACCGAAATTCTTGATTGGCTTTGAGTTTCAACAATGGCGTAAACACATCAAGTCGACCGGACAAGTTTGAGATAAATCGCCTAATAAAATTAATCTTGCCGATCGTGGACTGGAGCTTCGTCTTGTTTGTCGGCGGTTCCAACTTTCTCGATAGAATCAATACTCTTAGGGCCGACTTCAATTCCCTTTTCATGCACAATAAACCCCAGAAATTGTCCAGACTGAGACGCCAAACGCACACTTGAGCGGGTTCATCTTCAGGCCGTATTGTCTTGTCCTCTTCAACACTTCTCCGAGATCAGCCACATGACTTCCAACCGACTTTGACTTCACCATGACATCATCAATATAAATTTCAACCAATCGTCCGATCAAATCGTGATATATAAAATTCATGGCTCTCTCGATATGTGGCACCAGCATTTTTTAGGCCGAAGGTCATGACAACCCACTCATATAGTCCCAACGCTCCGGGCATCCGAACGCTGTCTTCGATATATCTTCTTCGGCCATAAAAATCTGATTGTACCCAGCATTTCCATCCATAAAGCTCAAAATTTTGTTGCCGGCAGCTGCATCAACTAACAAATCGGCGTTTGGCATTGGGTACTCATCTTTCGGAGTTGCCTTATTCAAATTTCTGAAGTCAATGCAAACCCGCATCTTTCCATTCTTCTTTTCCACCGGCACAATACTGGAAACCCACTCCGCATATCGGCATGGCCTAATGAAGCCGGCCTCATATAATCTGATAATCTCTTCTTTGACGGCTTCATAATACCTAGGGTCAATTTTCCGAGCCCCCGCTTATATGGCCGATATCCGGGCTTGGTGGGCAACCGATGTTCAACAATCGATCGGCCGAGTCCAGGCATCTCGCTATAATCCCAAGCAAAACAATCTTTATATTCTTTCAACAAGGCCACTAATTCATCTCTCACTTCTTTACACAATTTCTTGCTAATATATGTCGGCCGAGGCTTGTCTCCATCCCCTATATCTACTTCTTCTAACTCGTCGGCCGACACAAAACCGTGGCCTAATTTTCCGTCTTCTGGTTCGTCAATCGGCCGATTCATCATATCCTCGTGCGTGTATCGATCGGCCGATTGTCCGTCAATTCTCCCGTGGGGCCCATCGGAGCAGCCGGGGGTACCCGACCCCCGGTCACAATAACTCCGTCGTCGGTGATGTTTATGGCCTCCGCATCCCAATACGTGCCCGATAAACAAGGCAGGCTCTCCAGACCGGCAAACTCGAAATCGGCAGTTGCAATGGTTACGGACTTATCGGCCCGTACGATTTCGACCTTGTTGCCGACCCATTGAATCAAACATTGGTGCATGGTTGATGGGATGCAACAGTTGGCATGAATCCAGTCTCTCCCCAACAAAGTTGTGTATGCACCTTTCCCGTCGATGATGAAAAAAGTGGTGGGTATGGTTTTGCTGCCCACGAGTGATCTCCATTATTGCGGCCCCACGCACATCTTGACTTCTGCCGCTGTAATCCTTGAGCGTCGGATTAGGCCTCATCATTTCTTCCGGCGTCTTCCCGAGCTTGCGGTATGTAGTAATCGGCATGACATTGACCGCTGCTCCTCCGTCGACCAACATTTTCCTCATTGGTGACCCATTGACGTAGCCGCTAATGTATAATGCCTTGAGATGCAAATGATCGTAGTTGATCGGCTTATCAAATACCGCCGATTCCGGCGTCCACGGAATCTCCGAAGTCTCCCCAACTGGTTCTTCTTCACCCGAATTTTCATCGGCCGATCCGACAATCCCGGGCATCATGGATATCATATTCACCGCGGCTTCAGCCCGGACCACTTGAGACCGCACTTTCGGCCTCCATTCCTTCTTGGGCTTGGACTCATCATCTTGGTCATCTCTCGTAATGCCGTCCACCCTTGATTTCCCGACAACGCATTCTTTGAAGCCTCCTCTTTTGGGTTTTGCTCGAGCAAACCACCGGGGCACCACTGTCCTTCGTTCTCGGTTTGATCACCTCTCGAATCTTCATGGTATTGGTAATCAAACTCTTCTTCATCATTGATTGGCCCCGATCGATCGTGAACGGAGGTTCTCTTTGGCACTACGTATCTTCGTTCATCATATCCGTGATCATAGCCGATCGCTCTTCCGGGGGCCGATTGTTGAGATTCATAGTTGCGACCAATCGGCCGTCCCCGGTAACTTGACGACCCGACATCACGATACTCTTCCCGGCTAGTGCACTCGGACAGTTCTCGATAGATGGAAGCTTCATGTTTCGGTCCCAGCAGCATCGAAAGAAAGGACAATCCCGAGTGTGGGTCAAAATCTTCTCGGCGGACCACGCTTTGCCTCGTACTCGCTGACTTTGACCGATAGATTCCTGTTCACGTGCCGCCTCGATCTCTTTCTTCCCTCTCCCATCTTGTTTGTCGCCCTCCTCCGTTACCGACTTCTTGGGGCCACTGTCATCCTCTTTGCCTGGCTGGGTCGTACTCGGTACTTGCATTTGCATTGTCCTTGTCGGGCCATAGGTGAGGTGGCATGCCGCACGAGGGCTGAAACCTCGCTGGCGGTGTGGTATTCCGGAGGCCAACTCCCTGAATTGGTCGTACAAGAGTGCCTAAAGGCTGAGTGTACGCAGGTCCGGAATATCCTTCGATCAACGATCCGCCATCAACCGTGTCCTTGATTAAATTTCCGATGGTGTTGGTCAACACGCCCGATTGATTGATTAGGGCCTCGATGAACGGACGAGTTGACCATATCACCGAGTTGGTTGGCATCCGGCAGTCTCTCGGGCTTTGATTTGGTCTAGTTCTTCCGGATGCAGAATCCGAGGGATGTCTCCTTTTGTGGCCACTCCGCCACGTGTCACTTTCGGTGGCTTGAAAGTACTTTTTCATTGCTTCGGCCGGGTACTCTTGGTACTGCAGCTTTTGTTCTGTCGTCATCTTCCCCCAGGCCGAAACCTCGTTGTCATCGAAACTTCTCCATGCCCTTTGCCGTCCGTCCTAAGAGGAACTGGAACAAAAATCGGTCGATTTTCAGCATCGACCATTGGTGTTCCGTCCTCCCCGACAGCCTGCTTGTACGACATCTTGATCTTGGTTGCTTCGTCCCACTCGGGCGTGCCAAAAAGTGTGTTGACGTCAAAAGTCGCCAACACACCGTTGTCCGGAGAGTCCACCGAAACCCCGGCCGATGCAGGGTCCTCGTGCTCCCAACGGACCGGCTCGGCTCGCCGATTCTCGTGTGCGCTGGTGCGTACCGGATGGTTTTCCTGCAAACCAACAAAGACAATAAAAGGTGTAAAATTCCGGGTCATCGGCCCAGATAGACCGATGTACAGCCATGGCCGATTCTCGCGTAAGATAGACAAAATCGGCCATCGACGAGGGAGCAGCACGGCCCATCCATTTATGTATTAAATGCCAGTGCAAGCGAACCGTGATACAAACGATACGAAATCGGCCGATGCTATAACATGCGATCGGTGGCTAGCAGCCGATTTCGTCGGTGAGCAATCAAATCATTAAGACTTTGCAGGGATGCATTATCGAATAAAATGTAAACAAGGTAATTATTAATGGGATGTAATTAATTTGATAGCAAGAAGATGGTTTAATCATCAATTAGAGCAATAAATCGGCCGATCGAGCATCCGGCCAATTTTGCCATTGATTATAACAATGAGTTATTAGATCATATCTACATGTATAATGACGATCAATGAAATCGTACTAATAACTCGGGTCCAAAAGCAGTTTTAACAAATTTTAGCTAATTGAACATAACACAGCTAATAAACGTGATAAGCAATCGGCTAAACACTCCGAAAGAACAAGTAAGACAAATACAACCACACAGATCCCGAATCAGCCGACCGCTCCAACAGGACAAGTCAATCGATGGCACACGATCGGACCAGGTCTAACGGTCGCGCACGCTCGGCCGATTCAGGACAAGCATGATCATAAACGTCTTAACTATGAAAGTAAATCTACATCCTATCCAATCGGCTGCATGCGCCTAGGACAAGTCAACTATCGCAAAGGCAAACACAGGACACGTCAACCGAATCCGCACGATCGAATCGGCTAAGATGTAAAAGAAATCTCATAGCGGTTATCGTGACTCGAACGACCAGATCCGAGCCAATCGGCGTTGTGAGCAAAGGCTGGGACGGGGAGGCAGGACAAGTCAAACTACCTCCACCACGAGCCCGGACCAGGTCGACTTGACTCATCCCGGCCGATACTCACTACGACGGTTGAAAACAGATCTGGTCGCCGGATAACTAGCAATTAAGCCATCTAATTACGAACAATGCGCCGAGAATTAGACGACATAATTACCTTGTCAAGCCAACTTGTTGTCGACCGGAGCCCCGAAGATCCCCGCGAAAACAGTAAAGACTTGACAGAAAATTAGGGTTTGGCGATGCGCCGAAAGTTGTATTGGATGTGAATCGAGTTTACGAGTTACATCCGAGTACAAATTTATACCCGGCACAAAGAATCCTACTCGGATCCTCTTCGGGCCGATTTCCTAACCGACTAGGATCCTCTTCCAAAATTAAACTATTATTTCTAATTTTACAATGTGGGCCAGGCCCATCAATGTTATGCTCTTCTCGTTGGCGTTCGCGCACGATTCTCGGGAGGGACGCGCCTTTACTCGCCCAAGCGGCCGTCGGCCTTCTCGCCCACCGGCCCTCTTTGACCTATAGTCGCCGACAATGGGTCCCTTGGTCAAAAACCGGCGTCAACACCGATGTAACTTGAGAGTCGTAGTGTTGGACGGTCTCTCCACCCTTTGTGCAAAGTGTTGGTCACGGTGGATGCACGGGTTTGTGAGTAGATGGAGGGTGTGTTATTACCCTTGGACCCGACGCTACTGTGGTTGCATGTGGAATGCACACTCGGAGGGCGGACCCGGCTCATATCTATGATAATCTTGTGAAAGGTGGCCATACGTGTTCTTAAATGATGCGTATGTCGTGCATTTGGGTTTCCCCTGCAGGGTGTAAATCGATATATATCGCCGTCCCTCGCGGTGATGAGTACCACTTGTCTCGAGCAGATTGCATCGTAGTAATAAGAGAATATAATGGTTAAGCTTGCTGTTTTCGAATATTAATTCATGTACTGCAACCATGCTTGTTAGTCTCGCTCACAAAAATTTACGATTATGTTTCCACCCTCTTAACTTGGCTAAAATATGAGTTAGACAAATTCTCTAAGTGCTGTTTTTGCAAGTTCCCGCAAGCCAGGTCAAGCCCCCTGCATGTTAGGGTCGGTTCTTAGAACCATTTTTGGCGGGTAAGCCTTGCGGAGTATATTAGATACTCAGGGTTTGTGTTGAAACTATTTTCAGGATTCCCGCAGCCCGATTATTGTGATTGCTGCGGGAAGTATGTGTGTCAAGGCGAGGAACCTCGGGAGTGGACCGTGGAGTGGGTTCCCGCTTCACCGACTCAAGAGTGAGACCATGCTGTATGGGCTGGCGTGGTCCTCCTAGTTAAGCTATATATATATGTACCGTCGAGATGTTTACGCTTCCGCAAAGACATTATCAAGTATTGTAAAACAACACTACACTCATGTATTGTAATCCGAAATTCGAACAATGGCTTGTAATAATTAAGCGATTATGTATGAAACTTGTTGCTCAAGTAGTTTCCCTATGTAATAAAATGATGAATTTATCCCTGATGTATGTGCAATGTACGTTCGCTTCGTCGAATGTCTCCCGATACGATCCTGTTCGACAATCCCTCTCGCTTCGCGAGGTAGGGGTGTCACAACGGCGGAGATGCCGGGGCGGTGGCGTCCAGAGCGCGGCGCGCGGGGTGAGGGGACAAGGACAAGGATAGCCTTGGTGTGGTGCGGGGTTGGGGCGCGGGCGAGCTTGGCGGCGTGCGCGCGGATCGCGGTGGGGGCGGCACTAGCCGGAGGTGGGGGTAGGGTGGCAAGGCGCCGAGGTTTCCACTAGGAAATCCCTTGCGGGATGGGTAATACAAACTTCTCGGGGCGTCACCCACAAAAACTAGCCGTTATGGTGCTGAAACAGCCTTCCCGGAACTTCCTACCGCCTGTAGGAACTTCCTGTCTAATGTAAATTTTTAGAACAAGGTTAAGCTCGGAACTTCCTATATTGTATAGGAGCTTCCTGCATGCAGATCGCGGTTTGGGGAGACTAAATCAAGCCAGAAAATTCCTACATGGTACAGGAACATCCTACATGCAGTCTCGGTTTTAGGAAATCAAATCAAGTCGGGAACTTCCGACATGGTATAGGAACTTCCTGCAAGCGATCGGTTTGGGGTGTTCCGGCACTTTTTGTAGAGACTTTTTGGGCACTTCCAATGCAATCTTTCGCATCCCCCTTTATAGTACGGCATGCGTATACTCAAGTTTAGATCAAAAACAATTGTGTACATGAGAAGAGGCTTTCGAAAGGCGTTGAGCAATTGGGGGGGGGGGGGTCCTTCACCGTTCTTTTTCACTTTTTGTAGGCTTTCAACTATTCACATGCTCACAAATATCATTAGTACCCAAAACCCACTAGGGGGCCTAGATGCACTTTCAGCGAGAATCCAACGACGTCCGTGGTTGACGGTCCTCATATGTTCCGAAGAACGAGAACTCCCCATTCAGCCCACTTGGGTTGGGGTCGTCGCATATCCGCTACCCGGAGTATGCGAGTGTTCACTTACCTGCTTACCCGGCGTAGGTGCGTCGTTACGGAATCGTAAGTTTTGCGAGAAAAGTAAACTAGGCCTAGGTTGCAGTCATAAGGTCGGTTTTCCCACCTTTACAACTAATATAGTCCTTAAGGGCACATCCTCCCACGATAACGTCCTAGTTTTCAAAAATAGGTCGTTAAGGTGTTGTAATATCCCCAAGATGGCTCGGATACCACGCTGTGACGGACCCGCCTCACGAAGAGGCGGTTCCGTCTCCAGGATCATCTTGGGTGGCACCACACGCTGCGGTGCCCGATTATTACAACGTTCAAACGTAAGCATGATACAATGGAGATAAAGATACAAGTCTTTTACATCCATCCAGGTTCAAATATTACATCGAGTCTTGAGAATGCGGAAGCAAATAAGTTCCAAAATAAACTAGTACAACGGAAGAAATTAAGATACAATCGCTTTCACGGGGATACACATCGGGTCATCGAGCAGAGACAGGTGTTTTGCCCTAAACACGTTGCCGGCACATCAACGACTCTACTCCTCGGGTCCACACCACTTCCAGGTGTAGTGTCCTCCAACGGCGAACTAGTCTTGCCAATCCTCCGATCCACCTACGTCATCGTGCTTATCCTGGTTCTCTCGAAAACCACATAGAGCAAAGCCCTGAACAACTAAAGCTCAGCAAGACCGACCCGTTAAAAGTGGCTACCTACAGCCGACTCCTAGACATGCAAAGGCAAGAGGGTAGGACAATTAAGCACTAAGCCAGCCTATCAATGGATCCTTACTTTCATCTTTTAGCGATTCATTAAGTTGTAACAAAGGTTAAAATTTAATTAGCACTAAGCTAAAGCATTACATGTTTCCAAACAATGTAATAAGCAATACAGCAAAAAAATCATCATCATCATATAAGTTCCACTTCTTACTACGTTCCGGCGCAGGGACAAGCGGTACTCGTTCATCGTGAGGGGCAGCGATTCGAATCGATTTACATCCTGCAGGAGAAACCTGTTTGCACGTCACATATGCGCTTCCCGGAAAGTCCACCTCCTACGAGCAAGGGTCCCTCAACGTGGAGCCGTCCCGGACGTCAACCGTGAGCGGATGACTCCTTTCTCGCACGCTCCCGACGTCCACCTGGAGATGGATATTGTTCGAACTCGCAGCACCCGTCGCTACATCAGTTTACTGGGCCCATAAACACCAGCATGCAAAACAGTACGTTCAAACTTGATCCACATGGGTCGAACACGACGCGGTCCTTAGGCGACACGGCGGGGCTACCACCTTGAGGACTCGGTCCTCGCCTTTCCTTTCTAGTTGCTCGCCCTGTCTCCAATTCTTTCTTTTCCTCAAATCCATCATCAAAGTATCCAGTGTGATAAGGCCTATACTACGAGTGGTCTCCGTACCACTCGACGGATCGTCGTCCTAATTAAGGAAGCATCTAGCGTATGGCTATCCAACAGTATTCATCAGAATCCTACTGCATATTAGGTTTTCAATACAACTCCTATCAACCTGATACATAGAACAAACCTAAGAATATAGTGATAAAGCAAAAATACTTAACCATAGTTTGTGCACCGGGGCTTGCCTGCAACTTAATCCTGAGTAGCTAGATCACTTGCTAGCTGGTCTTGCACCTTCTCAATCACCACGTCATTTGCTTTGAGTTCTACATGATGCAAAGATTGAAGTGCATTTTAGAAATTGAAAGAAACAAAAAATCATTTATAGAGTAAGCACGTATTTAAATAAGAGGGATCATACTGCAGGGTCAATTGGGTTCAAACGCCGTAAGGGTTTGCCGCTAGAATGGTGATCAACTATTTACCAATTTATCTCCTTCATTAACTCACATGAAATGACAACATTTTTTTTGGTGACCATAAGAAGAAATTGGTTATCTGCAAAAGATCCAGTCTTTCTGGACCTGGGATTTGTACTGCTGATAGATAAGACCAGAGTGTATTTATCACCCAAAATATGAATATATCACTAGATAGAATTATTTCATTAATTCTAACTATATTCTAGACCAAAGAAATGGTATAAATATTTCTAAAGCAAATCTGACCACAGGAATAATCCTGGTAATGCATGTACCAACAAGTAACATGCACACAAAGTTTTCATGATTTTTCAAGGTCTAGGGAATATCTAAGACATTAAACAAGGTTTACAATGTTGAATCTATTATGGTAAAAATACAGGCAAACATGCAGAGGGGTCTCCACCATTGTGTAGAGAAGGTCTACACGAATCAAACAAAATTTACCTTGCATTTTTCCAGCTCTAGATAATTCCCTATGATTTTTAGAAGGTTTACCGATTTTCTGGTAAAACAACTAATTCCGAAAATGATTAAAAAGGTGGACCAATCAGATCTGAGCCACAAAGAGGGCCACACGGCATGTTACACAGCAGATCTGGACCAGCAGCAATTCTAGCTCGGGCTGGAGTTCGCCCATGGCGGACGCGCACACGCGGTGGGCGGCGTGGTCACCGGTGCGGACGGGGAAAGCGCAAGGGGGCTGGGGAAAAATACCAGCGGCACCGCAGCGACGTGAGGAAGTCGTTCGGCAAGGGCTCGGCTCGCGAAACTTGCCGGTTCACGGGTGTCCACCGTTCACGGAGTGGCGAACCGCGACGGCTCGAGACGGCGAACGGCGGCTAGGCTGCACAAACGGCGACGAAGCTTGTTAAGGAGTTGCGCATGGATGAGAGGATAATGTATCTGCGTTTAATTGAAGAATGGCTCACCGGAGTGGGCAAATCGACGACGGGGAACGACGCCCGAACGCGAGGAAGAAAGGCTCGATTCGGCTAGTTCGTCACGGGAGAGGGAGAGACGGTGGCACAGGGAGGTAGAGGAGGTCGAGGCGCTCCCGTGCGGCGGAGTGGCTTGGGCGGGGAAGCTCGGGAGCGGTGGCGGCGCGGTGGGGGTCGGGTGGCGGCCATGGCGGAGCGACGTGCTGCACGCAGAGGAAGAGGAAGGAGCAGGCTGGCTCTTGCTTCGCGGGAGAATTGAAGAAATATCACTGCTAAAAGTGGTCATCTAAGAAAAGCTATTAGTAAACGTAGCATCCAAACAATGTTATTTTTTTCATTTTTTCCGTCTCCAATTCTATTGTCCTCTCAAACAGATTTTCGTGGACGTTTTTATCCTGACACATGGTCAACTCCTACAGCAAGGTAACAACAAGGCATTTGACTGAAAAAATTCATATTTATTTATTTAATTACTTAGATAACAGAACTGATATTATTAATGATTCAGTAAGATAATATTAATTCAAAAATTAATAAATAATAGAAAAATTGTCATGCACCAAATTTTTTTGCCTTTGTTTCCATGGCCGATTTGGTGCATGACAATTTTTTTTCTATTATTTATTAATTTTTGAACCAATATTATTTTACTGAATCATTAATAATATCAATTCTGTTATTTAAATAATTAAATAAATAATTATGAATTTTTTCAGCCAAATGCCTTGTTGTTACCTTGCGGTAGGAGTTGCCATGTGTCAGGGGTAAAAACGTCCACGAAAGTTTGTTTGAGAGGATAATGCTATTAATTGGAGAGGAGAGAAGCAAAAGGTGACGTTGTTTGGATACTGCGTTTACTAATGGCTTTCCTTGGATGACCACCTTTAAGAGTGCTATTTTTTCAATTCTCCCCTTGCTTCGCTTAGAAGGAAGTGGGGAGCACGAGAGGAGGGCGGACGCGGCCAGGCGAGGTCATGGCCGACCGCTGTGGGGCGCCGGCGGCGTACGGTTGCCACACGTTGGAAAGGTGCCGGCAACGCGCTGGCGGGCATGCCTCCAAGGAAGGAGACACTGACGAGTGGGACCCGCAAGATTTGTTTGTTTTCGTTGGTTGCTGCACTGTCTGATTTTTGTAAAATCGAAATAACATATGTGCCGAGCTAAAAAATTCTAACCGAACACATTCTTGTGATCCTCATGATTGGTACTAATTTCTGGGTTGTCAAGCTCCTCAAAAACGCTCCTCAGAAAATCCAAATAAAATCGGCAACCAGTGTGGTTTCTGGGGTTTAACCGATTTATTTGGTGCCCAAAACGTTTGAGAAATCCCATGGAAATTGGTCTGAAATTATCTTATGCCATGCCCTACAACATACTATATATTTGGGGGTACCAACTTATGTTGCGAAAACTTGAGTTGTAGTTCTATTCAAATTGAATTGAATTAGTTTGCGGCTCAAATGAATTTGCATGTCAATGAAACTTCTTGGTGTTGCTACTTAGACCAGAGGCACGTTTTAAAAATCCTAACTCACAAAAATCGTGACACGGGGTGTCACAAACACCATCATTGGAACGTGAATACGTGATCAATAATAACACGCCTCACATCCATAAAAATGGTGTAAACTGTCAAAAAGAAATCTGGAAGCGTTGTTTGTGTTTGTCCAGGCACCCTTATTTTTGTGTCCATTTCCGAAACTGGCGCCCAAGGCCACCGCGGCGGCCACAGCACACACCATGCTCTGCTCCCCGTCGTCGCGCTCTTGCCAGTGGACAACGGATAGCGCATAATTGCCGGTCCTCCACTATAGGACCTCGCCGCCCCCGTTTCCAGGCTTCCAGCACGAGCCGTAGAGCTTCCCTCGACAGCGGCGCGATCAGGCCGCGGCTGCAGGAAGGAGTCGTCGGGGAAAGCTAGGACGCCTGAGCACAGGGGATGGCGATGGATGCTCGTGGCTGTGGTGAGGCAGAGTAGGTACATGCATACTAGTCTTGAATTTCCGAGTGCAGTCGAACCATCTCTATACATTAGGTATGTAGAGACCAAACACACAAGCATCACCATTTATTTAAATATGCATGTCTGTCGATACAACAACTATAACAGACAGCACGTCAAACACCACAACACATAGCAGTTAAGGCAGGGGAGGAACGCCACCTCCCGATTACCTCAAAAAAAAAAAGTACATAGAGCTATCGGCAGCAACATGCACGATGCTTATTTAGAGAAGAAACACACATAAATCCATCTACATATGTCACAACCATGAACCTTACCAAAGAAGGCCGAGGGCATGATATATGATCCATGGCACACAGCCACACCGTAGTCGTCGTGGAAGCAGATGCTGCAGACACAAGCATGCAGAGCTAGCTAGCGTACATCGCTAGCACACCATCCCATTCACCAAAAGTCACACAGATATCTGGAGGAAGCGGGTAACAAGTAGAGAGGAGCATAATGATCCTGGTGCAATCAAAGGAAACAAAGCAAAAATGATGACTCAATTCATTCTTCACATCAACATTACCAAAAAAGTGGTTCCCACACTTACTCGGACCTCTGGCATAGTACGTTCCTCATCTGAGCACGGAGCACCTGAGCATAGACTTCTTGTAATATCGCGGGTGGGTTGGCTTGTACAGGGAAGGGTGGTGGTTGGCCTGCTGCCGATCCCACTGCAGTCTCTCCCACCAGTCCTTCTCACAATCACAGTCCACCTTCGTGCTCCTGACACTACTGACTGCAGGCAGTCGTGTGAGGCCCCAACAGCCCCTGATCTTGACGGTCTCAAGCCTGGGCGCGTACATCCTCCCGCTTCCGCAGAAGCTTCTCAGCTTGGGGAGCTCGTGCAGATGGATGTGCTCCAGTGTAGGAAATTCAACAACTGTATCACTTGGTGGCGGCTGTTGATGCTCTTGGTCCCTCTCGTCCATGTCATTATGCAAAGGAAATATCGTCCTAAGATCACCACACCACACAATCTCGAGGGTCACAAGGTGGCGTATACCCCTTATTGGCATAGAGAAGGGAACTAAATGTACCAGCCTGGGGCAGAAGTCTACATGCAAGAATGTGAGACCTTCAAATGAGTTACGACTGATCTTGTGTCCAGGCAATTTGCTCATGTCCCACAAGAACTGTACCTTAGGGAGTTGAGACGCCCAGAAGCTCCATAGGTAATAAAATATTAGAATGTCATCAGTGCTTCCACTTCCTAATTGGGGTACGGTGAACATGACGTCCATCTCGGGGCATCGCTCCACCCGGCACCACTGCAGGTCTCCCCATTGTGCATGTCCTGGGATACTGGTGATGGACAAGCTGTCGTGCACATGCAAGATCTCAGCTCTATCACAAAGGAGCTCAGGTATTGTAATAGTACTCCCAGTTGTATACTCCTCATGGTCCAGTGGTAATTTGTTCATTATCGAATTGTCTTGTATGTACATGTAGCAGCTTGAACGATCTAACTTTGGAGGATCTGGTCAAGGCCGTATTTGAGTGATTGTTTGGGCCGTACCATATCCTTCACTAGCCTCAAATAGGTGATCCTTAACTGTGACAGTAACATCTGCATATATTAATGCAATCTTATTAATCTGCTGCTTTTGCATGTTTGACTGCTCACTGTCAGCAATGCCATTCTTCATAACTGCGTCAGTTTTCCTACCACCGTCATAAACAGAATGACAATTGGGAGAGGAAATCTCCACGTGTACGGTTTTTTCTTTAATATAATCTCTCAAGGGCACAAGTGACCTGTGGAGCCTTGTGTCCTTCACTGAAATACACCAATTATAGTAATCCGAAGGTACCTGACCATTAAGAAACACCAGTGCCTGGGCAATTGAAGTGGATTGTGTAGTATCAATGCGCAGCTTATACAAGGGTGTCCTCATTTTCTCCTTGGGTGGCCATATAATTGCATAAAGTTTATCACAGCCGAGAAGATATATCTCATCAACACGCACTTCTGTCATTGGAGTGAGGTCTAAAGTTTTCACGGCCGTGCAGGAGAGGTTTATGCTTTGGAGCTCCCTGAACAAACCACTCAATAGTATGTTCTTTAGCTTATTACATCCTTCGAGTGAGATATTTCGCAGCCCAACACATCCATCTCTAATGATGAGAGTCTCAAGGTCAGTAGTATTGTTTCTCATTGCTAATGTTACCATGCTACTCAATAGACGGTTTCCTGAAAAGTCAAGAAGCTTCATCTTGTTCATCCCAGAGAATAAGTTTCCTATAGAACCGCTGCAACCAACCTTGCACTTTGTCACACGTAGCTTGCGGAGCTTAAACAGGCGTCCATTGAACTTGCTCATGTCCCAGTCCTCAGCTCCCATTACATTTAGCTCCCTAAGTTCGGTCATTAGGTCCATCATTTGCGGAGACAAGATAGACCCGCCACAGGGTGTGTAGCGCACATCCAGCACCCACAGCCTCTGGAAGCACCGTCGGATGTTCTCGTCCTTTCCCGACACTCCATCTTTCCTCATTACTTCATTGTCATGGCAGTGGTCAAGCCACAGGAATCTAAGCTTGCGGCAGCACACAAATGGAGGTGATTGGAAGCTGAAGGTGCAACATGAAAGCTTCAACACGGCAATTTCGCTGAAATGCTGAAACATGTCTACATTATGGACGGATCCATCCAGGATTTGTATGACCTTGTAGGTTGGTGAGGTCCAACATGGTGTGTTTTCAGCACAGGCTACCAAGTGATAAGGCACATTTTGGTGGCCATGGCTGTAGTAGTCCACATCTAGTTGCATCTCATGTTGAAGAGCATCAGCTGCTTGCCACCATCGATCAACATCATAATCAGTTACAAAGTCTCCACCTTCTTGTGGTCGGATGACATCATCACATATCCAGTAGTTGGAGCTATGAGCTTTGAAATCATAATCCATCATGAAGCAGTGACTGCCCATGCCACATAGCTTCAGTAAATACGAAAAGCATTTGGCGACTTGTGCAGGCGTCACATCAACACAATAGGTATCCTTGCGGGCAACTGCGGCAGCAGCCTCTTGGCACACGAGGTAGGACCAGAGTGCATGTGAATCTTGTTTCTGATTGCGGGAGGAGATGTAAACACCTGTTGTCCCTGTGCTCATGGTCAAGACCCTTTCAACTTCCCTCCTGGATTTGAGTCGAAAACTTCCTTGGAATGTCCATAGCACCTTGTTGCTTGAATATCTTGGATACAGTTGGAAGCGGGTCTTGGAGAGGGAAGCCGAAGTTGCTTAGATCAATCTCCTCGCTGCTTCCATTGTGGAAAAGCACCAGGAACCTACGGTTCTGTAATCTTTGGTAGATTTCTATGGTAACTTGTAGTATCTCAGCACGGGAGGCTAGGTCAGCCCCGTTGTAGTCATCCTCCTCGTCTTGCTTGTCCAACACCTCCATCACGGAAGCAGGAAGGCCCAGCTGTTCTGCGATCAACCTCTGCATTGCTCTCCTGTTCTTCCACTTTGTGCAGTCGATGTGGATGATCTCCTCAAAATGCAATCCCGGCGCCAGAGCTAGTTCATGCTTTGGAGCTGAGGCCCCAAGACGCTCTGCTATAGCTTGCAGAATGGTTGATGCACCGAGGCCATCCCAGCCATCAATGTAGATGACATTCTCTCTGTTTCTACTGCTACTTGTGCGAGAGTCATCCTTGAGTTCCTCCAGAATTTGCTCAACAGCTGCATCGATGGTGTCAGCCTGAATAACCTGCAATCATGCATGCGCATCTCAAATACATCAGGCTAGTAGTAAGAGGAGCGAGGTGATCGTCATCAATAATGGAGATCACACGCATGCAATTAAGTGAGGTTAAGTAGTGGTCAGTATTAGATCTATCTATTATCGTTATATTAGAAGGTTAAAAGAAGCCACCAAATTCGCTCTCAAGTCAAAAAATTATCACGTTAATCTTGAAAAAGAGAAGATGTATACCATTGATTTTTATGAAGGTTGGGTGGTCTAGATTAATTGGGAAAAAAGGAAAAATCCTAAATTAGGAGCCACATGTTGTTTTAAGCACGTTAGACAGTCACGGGCCTTTGAAAAGGAGCACTAGCCGTGTTTTTTTTTTTTTTTGACGAAAGCACTAGCCGTGTTGATATAAATGATAACGTGCCTCAGATTGTAACACAAAAACTGTTTTGGAAATATTCTCTAAAAAAAAACTCTTATGGAAATAGACAATACGGCCAAGGCTTTGCTGCTTCGCCAACTAACACACGTACCTTCTTGAATATACATGAAATTAAATGCGATTAATTTAGTTATATTAACACAAAATCATTGTTGAGTCTGAGTAGGTGACGCACTAGAAGTACATGATCTATATCCAGAGAAGACAAAAGAAAGGAGCCTATCTTCTATGTGTATCTTCTATCTACTCCTTAATAAGTTCGATGAAAACATCCATGCCGTACATACGCCCCTGTACACCCACAACCAATCTACTTCTGCTCCCACAACCAATCTACTTCTATTCCTTAATAAGTTCGATGAAAACATCCACGCCGTATGCCCCTATACACCCACAACCAATGAGGATCAAGTCTATTGTCCGAATAGGTCTCTAGCTTCGATACCAGTCGTACGCCCATGTGTGAGTTCATCATAAACACGTAGAGTTCAAGTCGAGTCATATACGAGTCAGTCGTGGATGCGTAGAAGATATGGAGTTCCACCTGGCGTCCTCCATGTCACAATTTTTTTGGCCTCGATGCTATCGGACATTGACACGAGATCGTTTGCCTCTGTCCGATCGCCGTGCCGATGTTCATGCCCGGTTCGAGCAGTGGGCGCTGGCATAGTGGTGGAGGTGGAGCCCAACGCGCCACACCGTAGAGGTGGTTGTACGAAGCATTTGGCAAAAGATGAGGAGGGACGCGCATGTGGACGTGGGCGTCTACCCGAGACGATCACCGTGACTTCACCTACTCTGCAACATGAGCGTCTCCGGCGAGAGCAGGGATGCATTAGAGTCTGGGATATACAAGGCGTTGATATTCTTGGTGCACTTATGTCTGCTTGTGTTTGACAAGTCGGAGGATCGTTAGCAGCAGACACAACACGGCCTCCTTGCGGCTTAATCGTTCGTGTCTATATGTGGCCACTGGCAGTGCATTCTGGAGAGAAAAATCTTTCTCTCGGTCTACCAGCATCGAGGTCACGCCACATTGGTCATGATGGCATCGAGGTTCTTGGAAGTTGGCAGGGGTGTTTTGTTTGCCTTTCTTTTTTCGTTTAATAAATAGTAGATTTTTTATCTCCTATAATCCGGTTAGCTCTTGCAGGATGGACGGGGGGGGTCTGTTGAGTTTTTGCACATCGTCATTTATAAGATTCAATGTACTTGTGTTTTTTTTTAGTTAATGTCAATGCATTTCTCTCATAAAGAAGTCGATTTTTACCCTTTATTTTGGAATTTTCTATATCAATTTTAGTTTTATCTACTATCTTTACCTTGATTTTTACATTGAAAAAACTTTTCTATCATATTATATCTATCAAATGTATTATGTTTAAACCTTTTTCTTTTGTAACTCGTAGCAACGCACGGGCACTTTGCTAGTTACACTATAAGGCAAAAAGGAGTCACATGTTTCCTCTAATGGTCATGAAATTATCACATTAATTAGAAAAAAGAAGAAGATATGTTGGATTGTATGAAGATTCAACGATCAAGATGAAGACAAATAATTTATATCTAACTATAATCATAGTAGATTAAAATTTGGAAATACCAATACTTAGATTGTTTCAACCCGAACATGAAGTATATATTTAGAATCTGATTCAAACTCCATTAATCTACCGTGAGGTGAAGAGACAAAAGAAGTACTTGCAATGTGAAGAGTCCATAGTAAGTAATTAAGAAGAAGGAAAAGGGAAAAAATTCCGTGAGGCAAAAAGAAAAAGAAATACTTCCAACATGCTGAGTCCATCGTAACTACTACCTTCTCATTAAAAATATTGTTTTTAACTTTAAGGAATCAACTTGGATCATTTGTCTTATTCAAGTTTTTTATACAAACGTTGAACAAGACAAGTGATCAAAGTTGATTTCTGAAAGACAAAATCGACGCTTTCAATGGGACGGAGTGATTAATTAAGAAGGAAATAAAAGGAAAAAAAACTTTAATGAGGCAAAACGAAAATAACTTCCAAAGTGAAGAGTCTGTATTAGCTAATTAAGAAGGAAAAATTAAAAAAAAACTTGCACCAATATATTCTTGAAGTACTAACGTGAACTAAACTAAATGAAAAACAATTGAAAGCCAAGCATATGTTCACCGGTCCTGGCATCCATATCATTAATAACTAGGTGATACCCGCGCTTTGCTGCGGAATTCCTTAATAATATATGTGATGCTAAGTATCTTTGTTAAGAAATAAGTAGAGAAAGAGATTGGAACATCTATGTTCGGCGTTGGATTTGATGGATCTAAATTGCTAATTGATAGATGGACAACTGAGACTCAAGCATCACGGTGGAAATTATTGAGATGATGTGATAGTATGAGAGTTGAGAGAATTGGCATAAAAAGGTGAAAATTATTGAGATGATGTGGCAGCATGAGTTGAGAGAATTAGCATTTAATGAGCTGTAGTGGGTTGCATCTTTTATATATAAGTAGATATTAGTAATCTAATTGATATATTATCTTTCCATTAGCAGCAGTAGCATTCGACCGTAATTAATTAATATAATGCGTGGGCGTCAATGTTGGCTAGCCCCACTAAGGCAACACTGCCATTGGTGATGTCAATCGGTCATATACCATTGACAGGTTCAACGTGTAGAAAAAAACGCATCAAGCAACTCAAGAAAAAGAAAAAGAGGACATACAAAATTACTCTTCAACTAATTAGATTTTCTACTGCCCACACGTGAACTTCATTGTCTTTCACCCTAGGAAACGAAATCTTATTTTTCTTCACCTCTTTTCCAACAATTTAAGACCACCATGCAGCATGGGGATATGGACTAAAAATGGAATATAAAACCTGCTGGCTGCTGACTCACAGGGACATCGTGGATTCGAGATGCAAGTATTAGCGTGCAACATGAATAATGGTAATGAATATGCATGGCTCTATCTCCCTGAGGTGTTATCATTGGGTGATAGCCATCACAAATCTATCATCGAGTGAAACAACTGTAAAAGATAATTCACTTGTGACAGCGGATGTGACAAGATAATTCACATGTGACTGCAGGGTGTGAACCATGACCTATGTTAGTCCATCACTTGACCAGAAGATATGTTTGAACAGAGATGAATTAAGATTCAAGAAACATTTCTGTAACAAAATTTTCAAGAACTAATTTCGCTATCAAACACATATACTGAAGATGCTTGATGATACGTGGATTGGGCTTTCAAAGAACTTGAGATAAGATGAAATATTTGCATGATGGTTGTTGCACTGTTACGCATGGTAATGTTATTCTAGGATCAATAACAATTCAAAGAACATGATATATATACTGCTATCTCTAACTGGAAAAAATCAATTGTATATATGAATTTATACTTATATATTAAAAATCAGATTTCTAGCCGTAGAAAATGTGCTAGTCACCTTCTAGTTGACGTGAAACATACTCCCTCCTTTACTAAATTGTTGTCGCCATTGACTTTTTCGTGAAGTTTGACCATTCGTCTTATTCAAAAAATTTCTTCAAATATGAAAAGTTATATGCTATATTTCAAGTTTCTTTAGTGATAAAACATATTCCAACAAAATATATCATATTTTTTAAACTTTATTTGAATAAGACAAATGGTCAAACATAACAAAAAAGTCAATGGCGACAACAATTTAGTAAGGAAGTAGTATAGTATGATGTGTCTGGTCACATACCTCAGTACGCATTATATCAATTTGATTAACCAACAGCAGGACACCGTTCCGCTCACGTCGATCTGGATCTATTAGCCAGCAAGACCTTTTGCAATTAGTACTGCAATGGCCGGCTCCATTTCATTTGGAAGAAGTAGTGCGCCATGACAAAAATACTGAGCGCAGATAACTGGCCAGTAGAGCAGCGGATGAGTTTCCTTATAACCTGAGGCTTACCCCTCTTCCATTATCCGTATACACATTATAGTACTTTTTCGATAAGGAAATATAATCAAGTGACATACCTCAGTTCATCAGTAGAAATATTGGAAGCAGTGGCCAGCAGAAGAATTTGCAGAACTGGTACAACAATGGAGATGAATCTGTATTAGCTCCTGTGTGACATTGAACAAGATAGATGCTCCTGCTGTAAGACAATGAGTGATATGCTCCTTCGCGCTCATCCATTTCTGGACCATATGGTAGCTAGCTATTCTTTCCTTGTTTCCAAAGCAAGCAGGATTCACTTTTCCAAAGGAAAAAGGGTTAAAGAGCGAGTGCATGGTTTCCGTATAACTGTTCTATCCGTTTGTAACGCACAAGGATGTCTGCTGTTTGTGTACCTCATGCAAACACTTTACTTTAGCTTGTGAACCTTTAGTTTGCATGGTTTCTGTACAATTGTTTTATCCGTTTGTAACGCACAAGGATGTCGGCTGTTTGTGTACCTCATGGATCAGCAAACACTTTACTTTACTTTAGCTTATGAACCTTTAGTTTCTTCTTTATTTGAATGCCATGCAATTTAAAAGCATTTGCTAAAAAACAGAAATTACGATATACTTGAAGGGACGCAAAGCACCATAAAAGCAAAGAGGTGGGGTTTCATCATCATCATTGGCTTAAGATTCTATTCTTTTTTTTTTTTCACTACAACTTGAAATGCACTACTACAAAAACGCACTATAGCGGCAGACGCCATTTTGACCACAGTGGCGGTCTCTTGAGACGTCTGCCGCTAAGACGGGGTACACGGCGGTGTCTAGTACTACCTTCACAAAATAGTCGCGGACACCGGGGGCGCGTCTAACGGGCCAAGGGCCCACCACAGCGCTTTCAATGCCGGTAGCGAACCTTGTCGGGACCCGCACCCTCCTATAAATAGGATAGCGGGAGGGGGGGGGGTTGCCACACACCACCACCACTAATTTGCACAGCCTCCACCTTGCTAGGGTTAGGGTTACGGTAGCGGCGCCGCCTTTCTCCTCCTCCTCCTCTCCAGCTCCTCATGCTCCTCCCGCTTCGGCCCATGACCCGCCACCATTGAGCCCCTCTCGGAGCCACTAGCGGTCATGGGGCCAGCAGGCCCTCATTCTCATGAACGCCCCGTCGAGCCGCCCCACTCCTCCGGTGGCTCCTTTAGTGGCGGCGCAAGTCGCAGGTCACCTTCCTCCCGCACCGGCGGCTCCAAGGCGCCGGCGCCCGCCATGGAGGGATTCTTCACGACCACTCCGGAGGTGGCTCGCACTCCTCCTCTAGCGGCGGCGGCTCCTCCTCCTCCCACACCGGTGGGTCCTCTTGCAGCGGCAGCGGCTCCCCATCCTCGTGTGGTTGCTCGCGCAGCTTGACGCGACACGATGGTGTACGGCAGAGAACGGTCGGGCAGCATCGGGCGACGGTGTCTAGGGCAGGCCCCAGCCGGTGTTGGGGTCCGCCCTTCTTTGTTAATAGATTAAGGACGTCGGCCGGTGTCCCTAGACCGCCACCGGCGCCCATATTAGGCTAAGTGCTAGGTGGGACAGTCACGATCGCACAACCGCGGCTAATTTTGTACGAAGTAGTGACAAGACCTTGGTGGAGTTTTAGGCTGGCGGATGCCTAAAACTCCACCAAGGTCCTCGCATCGGTGGCATCACGCGTCTGTGATACCCGATATTACAACACACAAACATAAGCATGATACAATGAATATAAGTATAAGTCTCTTACATTCATCCCAAGTGCATGAATACATCAAAGTCTCATAAGCACTAGAAGCAAATAAGTTTGAAAATTAACTAAACAGCGGAAGCAACAAGATACAATCGCTCTCTCGGCGATACATCCACGGGCATCCAGCGAGAGACAGGTGTTTCTGCCCTAAAACACCTTGCCGGCACATCAACGTCGCTACTCCTCCGGACCGCACCACTCCCGGGTGTAGTGACCTCCATTCGAGGACCGATCCTGCCGGACGTCACCTCTAGCGACTATCTCCTGCTCAACCGGGTCCTCCGAAAACCACATAGAGCAAACCTCCGAGCAACTAGAGTGTGAGGACCTGAATTTCACCAACGTGAAACCCGGACCCTTTGTACCCCTATGCCACTCCCGGGAGTGTGGCACGTACATCCAACACATGTTAGTACAGAAAACCATAAATATAAAGAGTAATCAAGGCAAGATAATAGAATCTCCAAGTACATTATTAGAATGCATAAGTCTCAATCTCAAGAGTACAAGAGCGTGGCACGCAGGCCATCGCGAAGTCATGGTAGAAGTCTAGCGTAGCGGAAGCAAAGCGGAAGCATCTCTGGTGAAGATCCGTAGTGAAGTCCATACCCACAAGCAACTCGAGTGTAGGCGAGACCGTCACTCCTCCTCGTCGGCTCTCTCAACGGGCTCGGCCGGCTCCTCGGCAACGGCGTCTAAAAAACAAAGTGATAAAGCCGTGAGTACATAACGTACTCAGCAAGCCGCAAACTACCTAGCAACAATGTATGCATGTTGGGATAGTTCAAGGAAAGGCAAGGGCTAGCACCTAAAGCATTATTCCTCAAGTCTATGTGAATCATATTTTATTATTAGTCAAATTTTATAAGTGGCCTTGCAGGAAACAACACAATCCTGCAAGGGTCAAATTTTATGTCCCGCACACCTCCACGGGACCACAGCTCGAAGCCGGAAGTAAAACACCTATCGGAGGGGAGAAGTAGTAAATACTAATCAAGAGTGTCGCTCAAAGGTGGTGCCCAATACCTTGGGCTAGGCTATACGTATAGATTTATATATATCTCTGCAGAGAGTAAGCAAGCTGTACCCACGTGAAGAGGTACTCAAACAAAAGACCACCGTCGTGGCCCAAGCAAAGCAACACTCACAAGATCACTCCTCAAAGCATCGAATGGGTGGCGCCCGTCCCTCGAGTCCGGGATCCTCTAACCACAACATAGGAAAAGAAGGGCCTCGAAGGGTGTGACAAGGCGTACCACGGGCCAAGTGGGATATCCTCCGCTCGCGGGTCGAGACAAACGCTCCAACACCCGCTACCACTAATCTCTACACCACGGCGGGCCACCCATTCCTCCGCTAAGTATGATTTTTAGAAGGTTTACCGATTTTCTGGTAAAACAACTAATTCCGAAAATGATTAAAAAGGTGGACCAATCAGATCTGAGCCACAAAGAGGGCCACACGGCTTGTTACACAGCAGATCTGGACCAGCAGCAATTCTAGCTCGGGCTGGAGTTCGCCCATGGCGGACGCGCACACGCGGTGGGCGGCGTGGTCACCGGTGCGGACGGGGAAAGCGCAAGGGGGCTGGGGAAAATACCAGCGGCACCGCAGCGACGTGAGGTGGTCGTTCGGCAAGGGCTCGGCTAGTCGGCTCGCGAAACTTGCCGGTTCACGGGTGTCCACTGTTCACGGAGTGGCGAAACGCGACGGCTCGAGACGGCGAACGGCGGCTAGGCTGCACAAACGGCGACGAAGCTTGTTAAGGAGTTGCGCATGGATGAGAGGATAATGTATCTGCGTTTAATTGAAGAATGGCTCACCGGAGTGGCCAAATCGACGACGGGGAACGACGTCCGAACGCGAGGAAGAAAGGCTCGATTCGGCTAGTTCGTCACGTGAGAGGGAGAGACGGTGGCACAGGGAGGTAGAGGAGGTCGAGGCGCTCCCGTGCGGCGGAGTGGCTTGGGCGGGAAGCTCGGGAGCGGTGGCGGCGCGGTGGGGGTCGGGTGGCGGCCATGGCGGAGCGACGTGCTGCACGCAGAGGAAGAGGAAGGAGCAGGCTGGCTCTTGCTTCGCGGGAGAACCGAAGAAATAGCACCGCTAAAAGTGGTCATAAGTAAAGTCATTAGTAAACGTAGCATCTAAATAATATCATCTTTTGTTTCTTTCTTTTTCAATTCATAGCACTATTCTCTTAAACAGATTTTCGTGGACATTTTTATCCTGGACACATGGTCAACTCCTACAGCAAAGCAGCAACAAGGCATTTGACTGAAAAAATTCATAATTATTTATTTAATTACTTAAATAACAGAACTGATATTATTAATGATTCGAGTAAGATAATATTGATTCAAAATTAATAAATAATAGAAAAATTGTTATGCACCAAATTTTTTGCCTTTGTTTCCATGGCCGATTTGGTGCATGGCAATTTTTTTCTATTATTTATTAATTTTTGAACCAATATTATTTTACTGAATCATTAATAATATCAGTTCTGTTATTTAAATAATTAAATAAATAATTATGAATTTTTTCAGCCAAATGCCTGGTTGTTGCCTTGTTGTAAGAGTTGATCATGTGTTAGGGGTAAAAACGTCCACGAAAGTTTGGATAATGCTATTAATTAGAGAGGAGAGAAGCAAAGGGTGGCGTTGTTTGGATACTGCGTTTATTAATGGTTTTTCTTGAATGACCACCTTTAAGAGTGCTATTTTTTCAATTCACCCCTTGCTTCGCTTAGAAGGAAGTGGGGAGCACGAGAGGGGGCGGACGCGGCCAGGTGAGGTCATGGCCGACCGCTGTGGGGGCATCGGCGGCGTACGGTTGCCACGCGTTGGAAAGGTGCCGACAACGCGGCTGGCGGGCATGCCTCCAAGGAAGGAGACACCGACGAGTGGGACCCACAAGATTTGTTTGTTTTCGTTGTTTGCTGTACTGTCTGATTTTTGTAAAATCGAAATCTGCCGAGCTAAAAAATTCTAACCAAACACATTCTTGTGATCCTCATGATTGGTACTAATTTCTAGGTTGTCAAGCTCCTCAAAAACGCTCCTCAGAAAATCCAAATAAAATCGGCAGCCAGTGTGGTTTCTGGGGTTTAGCCGATTTATTTGGTGCCTAAAATGTTTGAGAAATCCTATGGAAATTGGCCTGAAATTATCTTATGCCATGCCCTACGACATACTACTCCCTTACTAAATTGTTGTTGCTGTTGACTTTTTTGTTAAGTTTGACCATTTGTCTTATTCAAATAAAGTTTAACAAATGTCATATATTTTGTTGGAATATGTTTTATCACTAAAGAAACTTGAAATGTAGCATATTACTTTTTATATTTGAAGAAATTTTTTGAATAAGACGAATGGTCAAACACCACGAAAAAAGTCAATGGCGATAACAATTTAGTAAAGGAGGGAGTATATATTTGGGGGTACCAACTTATGTTGCGAAAACTTGAGTTGTAGTTCTATTCAAATTGAATTGAATTAGTTTGCGGCTCAAATGAATTTGCATGTCAATGAAACTTCTTGGTGTTGCTACTTAGACCAGAGGCACGTTTTAAAAATCCTAACTCACAAAAATCGTGACACGGGGTGTCACAAACACCATCATTGGAACGTGAATACGTGATCAATAATAACACGCCTCACATCCATAAAAATGGTGTAAACTGTCAAAAAGAAATCTGGAAGCGTTGTTTGTGTTTGTCCAGGCACCCTTATTTTTGTGTCCATTTCCGAAACTGGCGCCCAAGGCCACCGCGGCGGCCACAGCACACACCATGCTCTGCTCCCCGTCGTCGCGCTCTTGCCAGTGGACAACGGATAGCGCATAATTGCCGGTCCTCCACTATAGGACCTCGCCGCCCCCGTTTCCAGGCTTCCAGCACGAGCCGTAGAGCTTCCCTCGACAGCGGCGCGATCAGGCCGCGGCTGCAGGAAGGAGTCGTCGGGGAAAGCTAGGACGCCTGAGCACAGGGGATGGCGATGGATGCTCGTGGCTGTGGTGAGGCAGAGTAGGTACATGCATACTAGTCTTGAATTTCCGAGTGCAGTCGAACCATCTCTATACATTAGGTATGTAGAGACCAAACACACAAGCATCACCATTTATTTAAATATGCATGTCTGTCGATACAACAACTATAACAGACAGCACGTCAAACACCACAACACATAGCAGTTAAGGCAGGGGAGGAACGCCACCTCCCGATTACCTCAAAAAAAAAAAAGTACATAGAGCTATCGGCAGCAACATGCACGATGCTTATTTAGAGAAGAAACACACATAAATCCATCTACATATGTCACAACCATGAACCTTACCAAAGAAGGCCGAGGGCATGATATATGATCCATGGCACACAGCCACACCGTAGTCGTCGTGGAAGCAGATGCTGCAGACACAAGCATGCAGAGCTAGCTAGCGTACATCGCTAGCACACCATCCCATTCACCAAAAGTCACACAGATATCTGGAGGAAGCGGGTAACAAGTAGAGAGGAGCATAATGATCCTGGTGCAATCAAAGGAAACAAAGCAAAAATGATGACTCAATTCATTCTTCACATCAACATTACCAAAAAAGTGGTTCCCACACTTACTCGGACCTCTGGCATAGTACGTTCCTCATCTGAGCACGGAGCACCTGAGCATAGACTTCTTGTAATATCGCGGGTGGGTTGGCTTGTACAGGGAAGGGTGGTGGTTGGCCTGCTGCCGATCCCACTGCAGTCTCTCCCACCAGTCCTTCTCACAATCACAGTCCACCTTCGTGCTCCTGACACTACTGACTGCAGGCAGTCGTGTGAGGCCCCAACAGCCCCTGATCTTGACGGTCTCAAGCCTGGGCGCGTACATCCTCCCGCTTCCGCAGAAGCTTCTCAGCTTGGGGAGCTCGTGCAGATGGATGTGCTCCAGTGTAGGAAATTCAACAACTGTATCACTTGGTGGCGGCTGTTGATGCTCTTGGTCCCTCTCGTCCATGTCATTATGCAAAGGAAATATCGTCCTAAGATCACCACACCACACAATCTCGAGGGTCACAAGGTGGCGTATACCCCTTATTGGCATAGAGAAGGGAACTAAATGTACCAGCCTGGGGCAGAAGTCTACATGCAAGAATGTGAGACCTTCAAATGAGTTACGACTGATCTTGTGTCCAGGCAATTTGCTCATGTCCCACAAGAACTGTACCTTAGGGAGTTGAGACGCCCAGAAGCTCCATAGGTAATAAAATATTAGAATGTCATCAGTGCTTCCACTTCCTAATTGGGGTACGGTGAACATGACGTCCATCTCGGGGCATCGCTCCACCCGGCACCACTGCAGGTCTCCCCATTGTGCATGTCCTGGGATACTGGTGATGGACAAGCTGTCGTGCACATGCAAGATCTCAGCTCTATCACAAAGGAGCTCAGGTATTGTAATAGTACTCCCAGTTGTATACTCCTCATGGTCCAGTGGTAATTTGTTCATTATCGAATTGTCTTGTATGTACATGTAGCAGCTTGAACGATCTAACTTTGGAGGATCTGGTCAAGGCCGTATTTGAGTGATTGTTTGGGCCGTACCATATCCTTCACTAGCCTCAAATAGGTGATCCTTAACTGTGACAGTAACATCTGCATATATTAATGCAATCTTATTAATCTGCTGCTTTTGCATGTTTGACTGCTCACTGTCAGCAATGCCATTCTTCATAACTGCGTCAGTTTTCCTACCACCGTCATAAACAGAATGACAATTGGGAGAGGAAATCTCCACGTGTACGGTTTTTTCTTTAATATAATCTCTCAAGGGCACAAGTGACCTGTGGAGCCTTGTGTCCTTCACTGAAATACACCAATTATAGTAATCCGAAGGTACCTGACCATTAAGAAACACCAGTGCCTGGGCAATTGAAGTGGATTGTGTAGTATCAATGCGCAGCTTATACAAGGGTGTCCTCATTTTCTCCTTGGGTGGCCATATAATTGCATAAAGTTTATCACAGCCGAGAAGATATATCTCATCAACACGCACTTCTGTCATTGGAGTGAGGTCTAAAGTTTTCACGGCCGTGCAGGAGAGGTTTATGCTTTGGAGCTCCCTGAACAAACCACTCAATAGTATGTTCTTTAGCTTATTACATCCTTCGAGTGAGATATTTCGCAGCCCAACACATCCATCTCTAATGATGAGAGTCTCAAGGTCAGTAGTATTGTTTCTCATTGCTAATGTTACCATGCTACTCAATAGACGGTTTCCTGAAAAGTCAAGAAGCTTCATCTTGTTCATCCCAGAGAATAAGTTTCCTATAGAACCGCTGCAACCAACCTTGCACTTTGTCACACGTAGCTTGCGGAGCTTAAACAGGCGTCCATTGAACTTGCTCATGTCCCAGTCCTCAGCTCCCATTACATTTAGCTCCCTAAGTTCGGTCATTAGGTCCATCATTTGCGGAGACAAGATAGACCCGCCACAGGGTGTGTAGCGCACATCCAGCACCCACAGCCTCTGGAAGCACCGTCGGATGTTCTCGTCCTTTCCCGACACTCCATCTTTCCTCATTACTTCATTGTCATGGCAGTGGTCAAGCCACAGGAATCTAAGCTTGCGGCAGCACACAAATGGAGGTGATTGGAAGCTGAAGGTGCAACATGAAAGCTTCAACACGGCAATTTCGCTGAAATGCTGAAACATGTCTACATTATGGACGGATCCATCCAGGATTTGTATGACCTTGTAGGTTGGTGAGGTCCAACATGGTGTGTTTTCAGCACAGGCTACCAAGTGATAAGGCACATTTTGGTGGCCATGGCTGTAGTAGTCCACATCTAGTTGCATCTCATGTTGAAGAGCATCAGCTGCTTGCCACCATCGATCAACATCATAATCAGTTACAAAGTCTCCACCTTCTTGTGGTCGGATGACATCATCACATATCCAGTAGTTGGAGCTATGAGCTTTGAAATCATAATCCATCATGAAGCAGTGACTGCCCATGCCACATAGCTTCAGTAAATACGAAAAGCATTTGGCGACTTGTGCAGGCGTCACATCAACACAATAGGTATCCTTGCGGGCAACTGCGGCAGCAGCCTCTTGGCACACGAGGTAGGACCAGAGTGCATGTGAATCTTGTTTCTGATTGCGGGAGGAGATGTAAACACCTGTTGTCCCTGTGCTCATGGTCAAGACCCTTTCAACTTCCCTCCTGGATTTGAGTCGAAAACTTCCTTGGAATGTCCATAGCACCTTGTTGCTTGAATATCTTGGATACAGTTGGAAGCGGGTCTTGGAGAGGGAAGCCGAAGTTGCTTAGATCAATCTCCTCGCTGCTTCCATTGTGGAAAAGCACCAGGAACCTACGGTTCTGTAATCTTTGGTAGATTTCTATGGTAACTTGTAGTATCTCAGCACGGGAGGCTAGGTCAGCCCCGTTGTAGTCATCCTCCTCGTCTTGCTTGTCCAACACCTCCATCACGGAAGCAGGAAGGCCCAGCTGTTCTGCGATCAACCTCTGCATTGCTCTCCTGTTCTTCCACTTTGTGCAGTCGATGTGGATGATCTCCTCAAAATGCAATCCCGGCGCCAGAGCTAGTTCATGCTTTGGAGCTGAGGCCCCAAGACGCTCTGCTATAGCTTGCAGAATGGTTGATGCACCGAGGCCATCCCAGCCATCAATGTAGATGACATTCTCTCTGTTTCTACTGCTACTTGTGCGAGAGTCATCCTTGAGTTCCTCCAGAATTTGCTCAACAGCTGCATCGATGGTGTCAGCCTGAATAACCTGCAATCATGCATGCGCATCTCAAATACATCAGGCTAGTAGTAAGAGGAGCGAGGTGATCGTCATCAATAATGGAGATCACACGCATGCAATTAAGTGAGGTTAAGTAGTGGTCAGTATTAGATCTATCTATTATCGTTATATTAGAAGGTTAAAAGAAGCCACCAAATTCGCTCTCAAGTCAAAAAATTATCACGTTAATCTTGAAAAAGAGAAGATGTATACCATTGATTTTTATGAAGATTGGGTGGTCTAGATTAATTGGGAAAAAAGGAAAAATCCTAAATTAGGAGCCACATGTTGTTTTAAGCACGTTAGACAGTCACGGGCCTTTGAAAAGGAGCACTAGCCGTGTTTTTTTTTTTTTTTGACGAAAGCACTAGCCGTGTTGATATAAATGATAACGTGCCTCAGATTGTAACACAAAAACTGTTTTGGAAATATTCTCTAAAAAAAAACTCTTATGGAAATAGACAATACGGCCAAGGCTTTGCTGCTTCGCCAACTAACACACGTACCTTCTTGAATATACATGAAATTAAATGCGATTAATTTAGTTATATTAACACAAAATCATTGTTGAGTCTGAGTAGGTGACGCACTAGAAGTACATGATCTATATCCAGAGAAGACAAAAGAAAGGAGCCTATCTTCTATGTGTATCTTCTATCTACTCCTTAATAAGTTCGATGAAAACATCCATGCCGTACATACGCCCCTGTACACCCACAACCAATCTACTTCTGCTCCCACAACCAATCTACTTCTATTCCTTAATAAGTTCGATGAAAACATCCACGCCGTATGCCCCTATACACCCACAACCAATGAGGATCAAGTCTATTGTCCGAATAGGTCTCTAGCTTCGATACCAGTCGTACGCCCATGTGTGAGTTCATCATAAACACGTAGAGTTCAAGTCGAGTCATATACGAGTCAGTCGTGGATGCGTAGAAGATATGGAGTTCCACCTGGCGTCCTCCATGTCACAATTTTTTTGGCCTCGATGCTATCGGACATTGACACGAGATCGTTTGCCTCTGTCCGATCGCCGTGCCGATGTTCATGCCCGGTTCGAGCAGTGGGCGCTGGCATAGTGGTGGAGGTGGAGCCCAACGCGCCACACCGTAGAGGTGGTTGTACGAAGCATTTGGCAAAAGATGAGGAGGGACGCGCATGTGGACGTGGGCGTCTACCCGAGACGATCACCGTGACTTCACCTACTCTGCAACATGAGCGTCTCCGGCGAGAGCAGGGATGCATTAGAGTCTGGGATATACAAGGCGTTGATATTCTTGGTGCACTTATGTCTGCTTGTGTTTGACAAGTCGGAGGATCGTTAGCAGCAGACACAACACGGCCTCCTTGCGGCTTAATCGTTCGTGTCTATATGTGGCCACTGGCGGTGCATTCTGGAGAGAAAAATCTTTCTCTCGGTCTACCAGCATCGAGGTCACGCCACATTGGTCATGATGGCATCGAGGTTCTTGGAAGTTGGCAGGGGTGTTTTGTTTGCCTTTCTTTTTTCGTTTAATAAATAGTAGATTTTTTATCTCCTATAATCCGGTTAGCTCTTGCAGGATGGACGGGGGGCGGGTCTGTTGAGTTTTTTCACATCGTCATTTATAAGATTCAATGTACTTGTGTTTTTTTTTAGTTAATGTCAATGCATTTCTCTCATAAAGAAGTCGATTTTTACCCTTTATTTTGGAATTTTCTATATCAATTTTAGTTTTATCTACTATCTTTACCTTGATTTTTACATTGAAAAAACTTTTCTATCATATTATATCTATCAAATGTATTATGTTTAAACCTTTTTCTTTTGTAACTCGTAGCAACGCACGGGCACTTTGCTAGTTACACTATAAGGCAAAAAGGAGTCACATGTTTCCTCTAATGGTCATGAAATTATCACATTAATTAGAAAAAAGAAGAAGATATGTTGGATTGTATGAAGATTCAACGATCAAGATGAAGACAAATAATTTATATCTAACTATAATCATAGTAGATTAAAATTTGGAAATACCAATACTTAGATTGTTTCAACCCGAACATGAAGTATATATTTAGAATCTGATTCAAACTCCATTAATCTACCGTGAGGTGAAGAGACAAAAGAAGTACTTGCAATGTGAAGAGTCCATAGTAAGTAATTAAGAAGAAGGAAAAGGGAAAAAATTCCGTGAGGCAAAAAGAAAAAGAAATACTTCCAACATGCTGAGTCCATCGTAACTACTACCTTCTCATTAAAAATATTGTTTTTAACTTTAAGGAATCAACTTGGATCATTTGTCTTATTCAAGTTTTTTATACAAACGTTGAACAAGACAAGTGATCAAAGTTGATTTCTGAAAGACAAAATCGACGCTTTCAATGGGACGGAGTGATTAATTAAGAAGGAAATAAAAGGAAAAAAAACTTTAATGAGGCAAAACGAAAATAACTTCCAAAGTGAAGAGTCTGTATTAGCTAATTAAGAAGGAAAAATTAAAAAAAAACTTGCACCAATATATTCTTGAAGTACTAACGTGAACTAAACTAAATGAAAAACAATTGAAAGCCAAGCATATGTTCACCGGTCCTGGCATCCATATCATTAATAACTAGGTGATACCCGCGCTTTGCTGCGGAATTCCTTAATAATATATGTGATGCTAAGTATCTTTGTTAAGAAATAAGTAGAGAAAGAGATTGGAACATCTATGTTCGGCGTTGGATTTGATGGATCTAAATTGCTAATTGATAGATGGACAACTGAGACTCAAGCATCACGGTGGAAATTATTGAGATGATGTGATAGTATGAGAGTTGAGAGAATTGGCATAAAAAGGTGAAAATTATTGAGATGATGTGGCAGCATGAGTTGAGAGAATTAGCATTTAATGAGCTGTAGTGGGTTGCATCTTTTATATATAAGTAGATATTAGTAATCTAATTGATATATTATCTTTCCATTAGCAGCAGTAGCATTCGACCGTAATTAATTAATATAATGCGTGGGCGTCAATGTTGGCTAGCCCCACTAAGGCAACACTGCCATTGGTGATGTCAATCGGTCATATACCATTGACAGGTTCAACGTGTAGAAAAAAACGCATCAAGCAACTCAAGAAAAAGAAAAAGAGGACATACAAAATTACTCTTCAACTAATTAGATTTTCTACTGCCCACACGTGAACTTCATTGTCTTTCACCCTAGGAAACGAAATCTTATTTTTCTTCACCTCTTTTCCAACAATTTAAGACCACCATGCAGCATGGGGATATGGACTAAAAATGGAATATAAAACCTGCTGGCTGCTGACTCACAGGGACATCGTGGATTCGAGATGCAAGTATTAGCGTGCAACATGAATAATGGTAATGAATATGCATGGCTCTATCTCCCTGAGGTGTTATCATTGGGTGATAGCCATCACAAATCTATCATCGAGTGAAACAACTGTAAAAGATAATTCACTTGTGACAGCGGATGTGACAAGATAATTCACATGTGACTGCAGGGTGTGAACCATGACCTATGTTAGTCCATCACTTGACCAGAAGATATGTTTGAACAGAGATGAATTAAGATTCAAGAAACATTTCTGTAACAAAATTTTCAAGAACTAATTTCGCTATCAAACACATATACTGAAGATGCTTGATGATACGTGGATTGGGCTTTCAAAGAACTTGAGATAAGATGAAATATTTGCATGATGGTTGTTGCACTGTTACGCATGGTAATGTTATTCTAGGATCAATAACAATTCAAAGAACATGATATATATACTGCTATCTCTAACTGGAAAAAATCAATTGTATATATGAATTTATACTTATATATTAAAAATCAGATTTCTAGCCGTAGAAAATGTGCTAGTCACCTTCTAGTTGACGTGAAACATACTCCCTCCTTTACTAAATTGTTGTCGCCATTGACTTTTTCGTGAAGTTTGACCATTCGTCTTATTCAAAAAATTTCTTCAAATATGAAAAGTTATATGCTATATTTCAAGTTTCTTTAGTGATAAAACATATTCCAACAAAATATATCATATTTTTTAAACTTTATTTGAATAAGACAAATGGTCAAACATAACAAAAAAGTCAATGGCGACAACAATTTAGTAAGGAAGTAGTATAGTATGATGTGTCTGGTCACATACCTCAGTACGCATTATATCAATTTGATTAACCAACAGCAGGACACCGTTCCGCTCACGTCGATCTGGATCTATTAGCCAGCAAGACCTTTTGCAATTAGTACTGCAATGGCCGGCTCCATTTCATTTGGAAGAAGTAGTGCGCCATGACAAAAATACTGAGCGCAGATAACTGGCCAGTAGAGCAGCGGATGAGTTTCCTTATAACCTGAGGCTTACCCCTCTTCCATTATCCGTATACACATTATAGTACTTTTTCGATAAGGAAATATAATCAAGTGACATACCTCAGTTCATCAGTAGAAATATTGGAAGCAGTGGCCAGCAGAAGAATTTGCAGAACTGGTACAACAATGGAGATGAATCTGTATTAGCTCCTGTGTGACATTGAACAAGATAGATGCTCCTGCTGTAAGACAATGAGTGATATGCTCCTTCGCGCTCATCCATTTCTGGACCATATGGTAGCTAGCTATTCTTTCCTTGTTTCCAAAGCAAGCAGGATTCACTTTTCCAAAGGAAAAAGGGTTAAAGAGCGAGTGCATGGTTTCCGTATAACTGTTCTATCCGTTTGTAACGCACAAGGATGTCTGCTGTTTGTGTACCTCATGCAAACACTTTACTTTAGCTTGTGAACCTTTAGTTTGCATGGTTTCTGTACAATTGTTTTATCCGTTTGTAACGCACAAGGATGTCGGCTGTTTGTGTACCTCATGGATCAGCAAACACTTTACTTTACTTTAGCTTATGAACCTTTAGTTTCTTCTTTATTTGAATGCCATGCAATTTAAAAGCATTTGCTAAAAAACAGAAATTACGATATACTTGAAGGGACGCAAAGCACCATAAAAGCAAAGAGGTGGGGTTTCATCATCATCATTGGCTTAAGATTCTATTCTTTTTTTTTTCACTACAACTTGAAATGCACTACTACAAAAACGCACTATAGCGGCGGACGCCATTTTGACCACGGTGGCGGTCTCTTGAGACGTCTGCCGCTAAGACGGGGTACACGGCGGTGTCTAGTACTACCTTCACAAAATAGTCGCGGACACCGGGGGCGCGTCTAACGGGCCAAGGGCCCACCACAGCGCTTTCAATGCCGGTAGCGAACCTTGTCGGGACCCGCACCCTCCTATAAATAGGATAGCGGGAGGGGGGGGTTGCCACACACCACCACCACTAATTTGCACAGCCTCCACCTTGCTAGGGTTAGGGTTACGGTAGCGGCGCCGCCTTTCTCCTCCTCCTCCTCTCCAGCTCCTCATGCTCCTCCCGCTTCGGCCCATGACCCGCCACCATTGAGCCCCTCTCGGAGCCACTAGCGGTCATGGGGCCAGCAGGCCCTCATTCTCATGAACGTCCCGTCGAGCCGCCCCACTCCTCCGGTGGCTCCTTTAGTGGCGGCGCAAGTCGCAGGTCACCTTCCTCCCGCACCGGCGGCTCCAAGCGCGCGGCGCCCGCCATGGAGGGATTCTTCACGACCACTCCGGAGGTGGCTCGCACTCCTCCTCTAGCGGCGGCGGCTCCTCCTCCTCCCACACCGGTGGGTCCTCTTGCAGCGGCAGCGGCTCCCCATCCTCGTGTGGTTGCTCGCGCAGCTTGACGCGACACGATGGTGTACGGCGAGAGAACGGTCGGGCAGCATCGGGGCGACGGTGTCTAGGGCAGGCCCCGGCCAGGTGTTGGGGTCCGCCCTTCTTTGTTAATAGATTAAGGACGTCGGCCCGGTGTCCCTAGACCGCCACCGGCGCCCATATTAGGCTAAGTGCTAGGTGGGACAGTCACGATCGCACAACCGCGGCTAATTTTGTACGAAGTAGTGACAAGACCTTGGTGGAGTTTTAGGCGGCGGATGCCTAAAACTCCACCAAGGTCCTCGCATCGGTGGCATCACGCGTCTGTGATACCCGATATTACAACACACAAACATAAGCATGATACAATGAATATAAGTATAAGTCTCTTACATTCATCCCAAGTGCATGAATACATCAAAGTCTCATAAGCACTAGAAGCAAATAAGTTTGAAAATTAACTAAACAGCGGAAGCAACAAGATACAATCGCTCTCTCGGCGATACATCCACGGGCATCCAGCGAGAGACAGGTGTTTCTGCCCTAAAACACCTTGCCGGCACATCAACGTCGCTACTCCTCCGGACCGCACCACTCCCGGGTGTAGTGACCTCCATTCGAGGACCGATCCTGCCGGACGTCACCTCTAGCGACTATCTCCTGCTCAAGCGGGTCCTCCGAAAACCACATAGAGCAAACCTACGAGCAACTAGAGTGTGAGGACCTGAATTTCACCAACGTGAAACCCGGACCCTTTGTACCCCTATGCCACTCCCGGGAGTGTGGCACGTACATCCAACACATGTTAGTACAGAAAACCATAAATATAAAGAGTAATCAAGGCAAGATAATAGAATCTCCAAGTACATTATTAGAATGCATAAGTCTCAATCTCAAGAGTACAAGAGCGTGGCACGCAGGCCATCGCGAAGTCATGGTAGAAGTCTAGCGTAGCGGAAGCAAAGCGGAAGCATCTCCGGTGAAGATCCGTAGTGAAGTCCATACCCACAAGCAACTCGAGTGTAGGCGAGACCGTCACTCCTCCTCGTCGGCTCTCTCAACGGGCTCGGCCGGCTCCTCGGCAACGGCGTCCGAAAAACAAAGTGATAAAGCCGTGAGTACATAACGTACTCAGCAAGCCGCAAACTACCTAGCAACAATGTATGCATGTTGGGATAGTTCAAGGAAAGGCAAGGGCTAGCACCTAAAGCATTATTCCTCAAGTCTATGTGAATCATATTTTATTATTAGTCAAATTTTATAAGTGGCCTTGCAGGAAACAACACAATCCTGCAAGGGTCAAATTTTATGTCCCGCACACCTCCACGGGACCACAGCTCGAAGCCGGAAGTAAAACACCTATCGGAGGGGAGAAGTAGTAAATGCTAATCAAGAGTGTCGCTCAAAGGTGGTGCCCAATACCTTGGGCTAGGCTATACGTATAGATTTATATATATCTCTGCAGAGAGTAAGCAAGCCGTACCCACGTGAAGAGGTACTCAAACAAAAGACCACCGTCGTGGCCCAAGCAAAGCAACACTCACAAGATCACTCCTCAAAGCATCGAATGGGTGGCGCCCGTCCCTCGAGTCCGGGATCCTCTAACCACAACATAGGAAAAGAAGGGCTCGAAGGGTGTGACAAGGCGTACCACGGGCCAAGTGGGATATCCTCCGCTCGCGGGTCGAGACAAACGCTCCAACACCCGCTACCACTAATCTCTACACCACGGCGGGCCACCCATTCCTCCGCTAAGTATCATGATCCAGCCCGCCCATACAAGTCACGTGGTAAGCTAGTAAACCAAAGAGCGACCAACTAAGAACCGGTCCTCAAGCTGCCGGGGCGAGTCACCATCCCTCTCCTCAAAAACAACGAGTCTCAACAACGAGTGTCACCACAACGAGGGCCCTATAAACCCAAGGCCCCTACACAAGCTGTACCCGTAACAGGTACTCTCCAATTAGAGACTCCCCAGAAGTCTCCCGAGCACCTAACCACCTACACACTCGCCCCGCAAAAGTCCTACAGGGTATCTAGTACAAAAACTCGACACCTAAGAAACACCTACAATTTATTTTACACAAAAACATGTATAGTCATCATGGGGTTCAAGTAAGCAACTAAGCAAATACTAAGCATGCGAGTAACGAGTAGAACAACCTATGGCAATCGGTGGCAAGGATAGCATAGTATGGCATAGGTAAACTACAAGTGCAAGTAACCATTAATCATGCATGGTCCAATTTAATGCAAGTACTAAATAGGATCAAGAGTGGTCAAGGATTGCGGCTTGCACTGGATAGGGCTGCTCCCGGGCCGGGTCGGGGTACTCGAAAGGCTGCTCGGCGGAAACTCCTCAAACCGTGGCTCGGACGGGAACTCCTCGGCACCCTCCGACGGACGGATCGTGAAACGAGGGTTAGGCACGCTTATCGAGACAAAAGGAACTTAGTACGGAAATAACGATGGAAATTACGGTACTAGAATATGACCAAAAGCTACACTAACGCGTAGAGAACGTCGCTACGAGTCCAACGCAACCGACCGCGTATTTTTCGACGCTCCAGGAAAAAGGTATGAATTTCCAAAGAAAAAGGAATTATGGAAATTCAGGAAAATCCAATAAAAGAAATGGAATATTCTCCGGAATATTCCACGACACGCGAGCACCACGTCAACGCCACGTAGATGCCACGCCGGCGCCACGTGGACCAAAATCTCCACACGTCGGCACCACGTGGCAATTCTTACGCCACGTGGTCGCCACGTTGTCGCCACGCCGGACGACACATCGGCGCCACCTCTACACCTACCCCCAACACGTGGCGACACATCGGCAGAATATCCGCCACGCAAGCAGCCGCTTCATCTCCACATCAGCTGCCACCCGGACGCCACATGTGCACCGGATCTGCCACGTGGGCGCCGCGTCGGCGAGAAAAACACGACACGTAGCTAGCCACGTCGGCACCACCAAGGAGGGCGGCGCCGCCGAGCTCCGCCGCGGGGGCTGCCGGAATCGCCCTTCCCGGCGCTACGGCTCGCCGGCGGTGACGGCAAGGGCACCAACGTAACCCCCTCCCTCACGCGCACCCGTCGGTGCTGGTCGCGAGGACCGGCTCGCGACGGAGCATCGGCACGAGCTCGCCGGAGCTCTTACGGCGGCGGCGGCACGGGGAAAACCCCACGAGTGCGATAGTTGCTACTTTGAACATGCCAAAAGACAGCTCGTGCTGCGCGGAGCACAAACGCGCCCACGCCCACTCAAAAAGGTGACCGGGGGTCGCCGACGGCGAGATCCGCGGCGGCGCATCCGCGGCTCACCTCGACTCCCAAGAAATCTCGCTTTTTCCCCCATCTAGCTAGCGCATGAGCTACGGAAGATCATGACAAAGCTTCTAGGCCAAGAAAGAGCACATGAGCGCGCCTCTAGCTGCCGGCTCGACGGCGGCCATGGCGATGCGGCGGCGGAAACCGACGAGGACTAAGGAAACGGGGACAATCTCGCAGGGGGAGGAGGGGAAAAGAGGCGCGCACTCACCGGTGGGCTGTTGACGACCGGAGCGTGGACGGGGAGGCCTTGGCGACGGCGGACGGCGGAGCTCCGGTGAGGACGGACACGAACGTGCGACGGACGAGGGCGGTGACCACGCCGATCTTCGTTCTCCGGCTTCCGGGCGACAATAGGGTGGCGGTTAGAGCGACGAGAAGCTTCGCGTGAAGGGAAACGAGGAACGGAACACGGGCTCACCGGAGAGGCCTTAACGGCGACGAGCGACGGCGGAGATGGTGTCGGCTCCAAACTTCAATTGGCCCGATCTTCCGCTCCCTTGCACGAAACCAAGAACCATCAACACCACGAGGTAGAGCGGAGCGCGCCGCGCAAGAAAAGTGAGACGGGACTCACCGGCTCGAAGCTTGCCCAATGGCGACGACGAAAACCGCACGGGAGCTTGGCTAGGGTTTGGGGGCCTCTCGCCCTGGCGGCGCGAGGAAGATGGGTAGGGGGCGGCGGCCGATGCGGGGGGGGGGTTTGTAGGCGGCAAAAGTAGAGGGAGCGAGGTGACTTTAGGGCCGCTACGCGACGCGCGTCCGACGTGGCTCCGCCGGCGAGCGCCGTGCGCGGTCGGCCGAGCTGGAAAGGGGAGGGGTTGAAGATACCCCTGTTGACCGCGGGTCGGGCCGGACCGGGCCGCGGGGAGAGAGAAGAAGAGTGGGCCGGCGCGGTGAGATTCGGCCCAAGCGCCGGAAATTCAAATAAAAAGCTTTTCGATTTTGTTTGTTTTAACTCTCCAACGAAACAAGTTCAATCATTCTCCAAATCGATTCAAACCTCGTCCAAATTCAAGTAGTTATATTACACAATTTCGAGTACAATACTTGGGCTGTTACGGACTCCCCCTTACAAGAATCTCGTCCTCGAGATTTCACTCCTCATCCTCGAACAAGTGAGGGAAGTCCTTCCTCAAGTTATCCTCCATCTCCCAAGTAGCCTCTCGCTCGGTGTGGTTACTCCACAACACCTTGCAGAACTTGATCTTGCGGCTCCTCGTTTCCTTGAAAGCCACATCCAAGATCTTGACAGGATACTCCAAGTACTCAAGGCTATCCTGTAGATCCAACACCTCCGGTGCAACCTGCTCCTCCGGCACACGAAGACACTTCTTGAGCTGCGAAACATGGAACACATCATGCACTCCGGCAAGGTGTCCCGGCAACTCAAGCCGGTAGGCGAGATCTCCAATCCTCCTCACCACTCGGAAAGGTCCAACAAACCTTGGTGCCAACTTGCCACGCACGTGGAATCTGCGAGTCCCACGAAGTGGAGAGACCTTGAGATAGACATAGTCCTCAACAAAGAACTCCAAAGGTCTCCTCCTCTTATCCGCATAGCTCTTCCGCTGCTCCGAGCAACTCGGATATACTCTCTCACTTGCTCAACCTTCTCTTCGACCTCTCTCACAAGATCCGGTCCATAGAAAGACCTCTCTCCAACCTCTGCCCACATGAGAGGTGTCCTGCACTTCCTCCCATACAAGAGCTCATTGGGTGACATCTTGATGCTCGCCCGGTAGAAGACAAGGAATCATAAGGAAAAGAGAGTGAAGGAAGTTAAAAGGTAGAAACGAAGAAGACATCTAGAGACTTGCACGGTAGCTGTTGTTGTAAGAGAACTCAGCAAACGACAGGGCTCTCCTCCCAATTCTTGCTGTAGGTAAGCACACAAGCTCTCAACATATCCTCCAAGGTCCGATTCAGCCGCTCCGTCCGACCATCCGTCCGAGGGTGATAAGCTGTGCTAAAGTCCAAGCGAGTGCCCATAGCTGCATGCAAACTCCTCCGGAACTTAGCCACAAGCCGAGGCCCACGATCGGATACTATAGTAAGGGGTGCTCCATGTAACCTCGGAATGTGGTCAATGTAGAGACGGGCGAGCTGCTCCACATCGAGTTTAGTGCTTGTCGGCAATGAAGTGAGCGGCCTTGGAGAAACGATCCACAATCACCCAAATGGAGTCACGGCCCTTAGGCGTGCGAGGTAGTCCAACAATGAAATCCATGCTGATGTTCTCCCATTTCCACATAGGAATCTCAAGAGGCTTGAGCAAACCGGTCGGCTTCGATGCTCTGCCTTGACCCTCCCGCAAATGTCACACATCCCCACAAAGCTGAGCAATCTCCCTCTTCATGCCTTCCCACCGGAACTCAGCACGGAGATCCTCATACATCTTTGTGTTCCCTGGGTGGATCGAGTAGCGAGAACGAGTGAGCCTCTCGCAAGATCTCATCTCGAATCCCTGCACCTCCAGGAACCACAATCCGATCCTTGTACCAAAGTACACCATCACCATCCACTACGAACCCGGGTGCCTTATCCTCCTTTATCTTTCCCTTGATCGACTCTACAAGACTGTCAACCTTTTGCTTTTCCTTGATTCGATCTCCAAGAAGACTCGTAATCCTCAACTCATAGAGATAGCCCTCGGGAATGAGCTCCACTCCATCCCTCATCATCTCCTCAAACACCTCCGACCGACTCGTCATGAGAGAAGTGCAATAGGCCTTGCGACTCGGCGCATCCGCAACAACATTGGCCTTGCCGAGATGGTAGTTGATGCTCAAATCATCATCCTTGATCAACTCGAGCCACCTCCTCTGCCTCATGTTCAGCTCGATTGCGTGAAGATATACTTGAGGCTCTTATGATCCGTGAAAATCTCACATCCGCCACTAATAAGATAGTGCCTCCAAATCTTCAAAGCATGAACAAGCTGCTGCAAGCTCAAGATCATGAGTGGGATAGTGCTTCTCATGTGTCTTCAACCGCCTCGAAGCATAAGCCACAACCTTCCTGTTCTGCATGAGCACACAACCAATCCCCGAGTGGAAGCATCACGAGTACACCTGGAAGTCCTGACTAAGATCCGGCAAGGTGAGCACGGGTGCGGTGGTCAACCTAGTCTTGAGCTCCTGAAAGCTCCTCTCTCGCTCCGGGGTCCACTCAAAGGTGACATTATCCTGCAAGAGCTCCGTCATGGGACGAGCTATCCGAGAGAAATCCTCCACGAAGCGACGGTAGTATCCAGCCATCCCCAAGAATTTCCTCACATCCTTGACACACTGCGGTGACGGCCAACTCACAACCGTCCGAACTTTCCCCGGATCCACACACACTCCCTTGGCATTGATGACATGCCCTAGGAAAGCCACCTCCTCAAGCCGAACCTGCACTTGCTGAACTTGGCATACAAGCCGATGCTCCTTCGACCTCTCCAAGACAACCCTCAAGTGATGTGCATGCTCTTCGGCAGACTTTGAGTACACAAGAATGTCATCAATGAAAACCACCACAAACTTATCCAACTCCGCCATGAAGACCTTGTTCATCATGTTCATGAAGTAGGGAGGGGCATTAGTCAAGTCAAAGGAAGCAACGAGTGAACTCAAACTGCCCATACCTGTTCGAGAAATAGATAAGAAGCAAAATTCAAGGAAGGGCGATCATGCAAGAAAGATAACAACGGAGTTGACAAAGCGGTAACAAAGATCCATACCTACTCACGAAGGCAGTCTTGGGAATGTCACACTCGCGGATTTTCATTTGATGATAGCCGGATCTCAAATCAATGGAGGAGAAATACTTTGCACCCTTCAGCTGATCAAACAAATCATCAATCCGCGGCAAGGGGTACTTATTCTTGATGGTGACCTCGTTCAAAGAACGATAATCAACACACATCCTGTCGGTACCATCCTTCTTCTTCACAAAAAGAACAGGGGATCCCCAAGGTGAGGCACTTGGGCGAATGAACCCCTTACTCAACAAATCATCAATCTCCTGCTTAAGCAACACCAACTCATCGGAAGACATGCGATACGGCCTCTTAGCAATAGGGGCCGTGCCAGAAGAAGATCAATCACAAACTCAACATCCCTATCGGGTGGATGCCCCGGCAAATCATCGGGAAAGACCTCGGGATACTCACAAACTACGGGTATCCGCTCAAGTGACAACCCCTGCAAGTGACAAAGTCTGTGCTGGCAACTTAGGAGCAACCGGTGTGAAACACACAGCCACTCCTCGGTGGTTCACCAAGGTCACAATCCTCACCTCACAATAAATCACCCCTTGTTCCTTGTCAACCAATCCATCCCAAGAATCACCTCAATCCCGGAAGACGGCAAGAGAGCCAAATCAGCCAAAAGCCGAACACCCTCAATCAAGATCTGAACTCGACGGCAACCCGTCACACACTTTGAAGTACCAAGTGGAGAGATAGCGAGCACAGGAAAATCGAGCAAGACGACAGGAATCTTAAGCTTCGCAACGAACGCGAGAAGACACGAACGATCTAGTCGCACCGGTATCGAAAAGAACGAAGCTAAACAGGAGTTAACCGGAAACTCACCAAGGACGACGTCCGGCGCTCGCTGTGCATCCTCAACGGTGAGGTGGTGAAGTCTAGCACGAGAGGCACTCTGCTGCGGCTGCTGTCTAGCTGCTGATCTGTACAGGACGGGGAGCACTGCGGAACTCGCTGCTGCTGCGGTGGCTGCGCTGCTGGCCTGGGTGTGGTGAAGGTGGTAGGAGCTCTCGACCCATGTTGGGACACGAGTAGTACTTGTGCCCCGCCTGACCGCACCGGAAGCACCTGTTGGCGAAGGGCATCCCACCGCTCGGGGGCCTCCACCCGGACTGCCGTGGTGCTTGGAGCACGCTGGTACTGCTGACCCTGCTGTGCGAACTGCCCCTGCCCTGAGCTGCCAAACTGCGCAGAACCGCCAAACCGCCCCTGTGGTGGGCGAGTGAACTCGCTGCTGCTGCCCGAGCAAACCTCCGCCTCTGCTGTCCTCCGGATCGGTCCAGCTGCCCTCCCGACCTCTTGTGTGCCTCAATCCTCTTGACCTTCTCAATGCTATCCTCAACCTCAATGGACTTATCCACTAGCTCCTTCCGGGTAGAGCACCCCGCCACGTGGGGTCCAATCTCGACCTTGAGACCCCGCTTGAAGTAATAGATCTTGTCCTGTTCAAAGGGAAATAGAAATTCACGAAGAGAAATGAGATGAAGAGAAAACAACAAGGAACGTGTTGAGCAAAGCATTGTGAAGTGAAGATAGTGATTATTTGAGACGAAAAACTGAAAGAGAGATTTTTGACCTGCTCGGTGGAAACGTCACGAGGTGAGTAGCGTGACAGCTCGGTCCACCTGTGGTAGTACTCGAGCACACCCATCGATCCCATCTTCGAGGTTCCGGAACTCATCCGCCTTCCTGTCCATTACTCCCTTGGGGATGTGCTTGAGCTCGAACTCCTGCTCAAACTCATCCCAAGAGATACTGTTCGGGTCCTGGTGGTTGGCCACGTAAGTGTCCCACCACGCGCCGGCTGCGCCTCCGAGCAGGTAAGTAGCCGGTGACACACACTCGGCGTCGGTGCAATCCATCATCACTAGCTGCTTGGACACCGTCCCGAGCCAGCTGTCGGCGTCCAAGGGGTCGGTGCGGTGGGAGAACGTCTCGGCTGCAGCCTGCGGAAGGCCTCCTTCCTCAAGTCGACCGGCTGTGGCCTGCGTGCTGTGGCTGCTCGCTGCTGCTGCTGCTGCTGCTGCAAGATCTGCTCGTGGTGCTGCTGCTGCTGCTGCTGCTGCTGCTGTAGCATCCGCATCGGACCTCCAAGGATGTGGGTCCGGTTCGCCATCACGTCGGCGAGAGTCCGAGCAGGGGAGGCGGTGGTGGTATCTCCTGCTGCTCGGCCTCCTCCTGCCGGGCTGGCGCCTCCTGCTCGTGCTGGTGCCTCCTGCTGTCCAGCAACCTCCGGCTCTCCAGCCTGCGAGACCCGGTGGTGCCTCTCCACCGCGGCCACGCCCACGGCCACGAGCACCCACGGCTCCTCCTCCACGACCACGGCCTCTCGCACCGCGGCCTCGCGCAGCTGCTGCGGGAGCTGCACGACCTCCGCCACGGCCACGGCCTCGACCACGTCCTCCGGGGGCCCGCTCGTCAACCTCCATAGCTGCTCGGTCAAACTGCACGTGTAGACCCCTTCCTCTCGGCATCTGTTAACAAGGCACAAATCCAACGGTTAGTACGGGTTATCCAATACTTTCTTCAAGTCTTGAAAGAATCTTCATGAGCAAAAGATCGGTATGCGGATCATTCATCCAAGCAAACATAGTAAGGCATATCCATTCAATCACATCTTACGTTGAGAACTTTAAACGTTAAGACAGATTTCAAAGTTTGATGAAAGGAGCTTAGCAGATTAAAGATCTAGATCATGTCCTTATGGTTACGTCCGGTTTCTACGGGTCTCGTTCCTACGAGTCAAGTATGGCTCGATACCAACTGTGAGGACCTGAATTTCACCAACGTGAAACCCGGACCCTTTGTACCCCTATGCCACTCCCGGGAGTGTGGCACGTACATCCAACACATGTTAGTACAGAAAACCATAAATATAAAGAGTAATCAAGGCAAGATAATAGAATCTCCAAGTACATTATTAGAATGCATAAGTCTCAATCTCAAGAGTACAAGAGCGTGGCACGCGAGCCATCGCGAAGTCATGGTAGAAGTCTAGCGTAGCGGAAGCAAGCGGAAGCAAAGCGGAAGCATCTCTCGGTGAAGATCCGTAGTGAAGTCCATACCCACAAGCAACTCGAGTGTAGGCGAGACCGTCACTCCTCCTCGTCGGCTCTCTCAACGGGCTCGGCCGGCTCCTCGGCAACGGCGTCCGAAAAACAAAGTGATAAAGCCGTGAGTACATAACGTACTCGGCAAGCCGCAAACTACCTAGCAACAATGTATGCATGTTGGGATAGTTCAAGGAAAGGCAAGGGCTAGCACCTAAAGCATTATTCCTCAAGTCTATGTGAATCATATTTTATTATTAGTCAAATTTTATAAGTGGCCTTGCAGGAAACAACACAATCCCGCAAGGGTCAAATTTTATGTCCCGCACACCTCCACGGGACCACAGCTCGAAGCCGGAAGTAAAACACCTATCGTAGGGGAGAAGTAGTAAATGCTAATCAAGAGTGTCGCTCAAAGGTGGTGCCCAATACCTTGGGCTAGGCTATACGTATAGATTTATATATATCTCTCGCGAGAGTAAGCAACTCGTACCGACGTGAAGAGGTACTCAAACAAAAGACCACCGTCGTGGCCCAAGCAAAGCAACACTCACAAGATCACTCCTCAAAGCATCGAATGGGTGGCGCCCGTCCCTCGAGTCCGGGATCCTCTAACCACAACATAGGAAAAGAAGGGCCTGAAGGGTGTGACAAGGCGTACCACGGGCCAAGTGGGATATCCTCTGCTCGCGGGTCGAGACAAACGCTCCAACACCCGCTACCACTAATCTCTACACCACGGCGGGCCACCCATTCCTCCGCTAAGTATCATGATCCAGCCCGCCCATACAAGTCACGTGGTAAGCTAGTAAACCAAAGAGCGACCAACTAAGAACCGGTCCTCAAGCTGCCGGGGCGAGTCACCATCCCTCTCCTCAAAAACAACGGTCTCAACAACAGGTGTCACCACAACAGGGGCCCCATAAACCCAAGGCCCCTACACAACTCGTACCCGCAACGAGTACTCTCCAATTAGAGACTCCCCGAAGTCTCCCGAGCACCTAACCACCTACACACTCGCCCCGTAAAAGTCCTACAGGGTATCTAGTACAGAAACTCGACACCTAAGAAACACCTACAATTTATTTTACACAAAAACATGTATAGTCATCATGGGGTTCAAGTAAGCAACTAAGCAAATACTAAGCATGCGAGTAACGAGTAGAACAACCTATGGCAATCGGTGGCAAGGATAGCATAGTATGGCATAGGTAAACTACAAGTGCAAGTAACCATTAATCATGCATGGTCCAATTTAATGCAAGTACTAAATAGGATCAAGAGTGGTCAAGGATTGCGGCTTGCCTGGATAGGGCTGCTCCCAGGCCGGGTCGGGGTACTCGAAAGGCTGCTCCGGCGGAAACTCCTCAAGCCGTGGCTCGGACGGGAACTCCTCGGCACCCTCCGACGGACGGATCGTGAAACGGGGGTTAGGCACGCTTATCGAGACAAAAGGAACTTAGTACGGAAATAACGACGGAAATTACGGTACTAGAATATGACCAAAAGCTACACTAACGCGTAGAGAACGTCGCTACGAGTCCAACGCAACCGACCGCGTATTTTTCGACGCTCCAGGGAAAAGGTATGAATTTCCAAAGAAAAAGGAATTATGGAAATTCAGGAAAATCCAATAAAAGAAATGGAATATTCTCCGGAATATTCCACGACACGCGAGCACCACGTCAACGCCACGTAGATGCCACGCCAGCGCCACGCGGACCAAAATCTCCACACGTCGGCACCACGTGGCAATTCTTACGCCACGTGGTCGCCACGTTGTCGCCACGCCGGACGACACATCGGCGCCACCTCTACACCTACCCCCAACACGTGGCGACACATCGGCGGAATATCCGCCACGCAAGCAGCCGCTTCATCTCCACATCAGCTGCCACCCGGACGCCACATGTGCACCGGATCTACCACGTGGGCGCCGCGTCGGCAGAAAAACACGACACGTAGCTAGCCACGTCGGCACCACCAAGGAGGGCGGCGCCGCCCGAGCTCCGCCGCGGGGGCTGCCGGAATCGCCCCTTCCCGGCGCTACGGCTCGCCGGCGGTGACGGCAAGGGCACCAACGTAACCCCCTCCCTCACGCGCACCCGTCGGTGCCGGTCGCGAGGACCAGCTCGCGACGGAGCATCGGCACGAGCTCGCCGGAGCTCTTACGGCGGCGGCGGCACGGGGAAAACCCCACGAGTGCGATAGTTGCTACTTTGAACATGCCAAAAGACAGCTCGTGCTGCGCGGAGCACAAACGCGCCCACGCCCACTCAAAAAGGTGACCGGGGGTCGCCGACGGCGAGATCCGCGACGGCGCATCCGCGGCTCACCTCGACTCCCAAGAAATCTCGCTTTTTTCCCCCATCTAGCTAGCGCATGAGCTACGGAAGATCATGACGAAGCTTCTAGGCCAAGAAAGAGCACATGAGCGCGCCTCTAGCTGCCGGCTCGACGGCGGCCATGGCGATGCGGCGGCGGAAACCGACGAGGACTAAGGAAACGGGGACGATCTCGCAGGGGGAGGAGGGGAAAAGAGGCGCGCACTCACCGGTGGGCTGTTGACGACCGGAGCGTGGACGGGGAGGCCTTGGCGACGGCGGACGGCGGAGCTCCGGTGAGGACGGACACGAACGTGCGACGGACGGGGCGGTGACCACGCCGATCTTCGTTCTCCGGCTTCCGGGCGACAATAGGGTGGCGGTTAGAGCGACGAGAAGCTTCGCGTGAAGGGAAACGAGGAACGGAACACGGGCTCACCGGAGAGGCCTTAACGGCGACGAGCGACGGCGGAGATGGTGTCGGCTCCAAACTTCAATTGGCCCGATCTTCCGCTCCCTTGCACGAAACCAAGAACCATCAACACCACGAGGTAGAGCAGAGCGCGCCGCGCAAGAAAAGTGAGACGGGACTCACCGGCTCGAAGCTTGCCCAATGGCGACGACGAAAACCGCACGGGAGCTTGGCTAGGGTTTGGGGGCCTCTCGCCCGGCGGCGCGAGGAAGATGGGTAGGGGGCGGCGGCCGATGCGGGGGGGGGGTTTGTAGGCGGCAAAAGTAGAGGGAGCAGGTGACTTTAGGGCCGCTACGCGACGCGCGTCCGACGTGGCTCCGCCGGCGAGCGCCGTGCGCGGTCGGCCGAGCTGGAAAGGGGAGGGGTTGAAGATACCCCTGTTGACCGCGGGTCGGGCCGGACCGGGCCGCGGGGAGAGAGAAGAAGAGTGGGCCGGCGCGGTGAGATTCGGCCCAAGCGCCGGAAATTCAAATAAAAAGCTTTTCGATTTTGTTTGTTTTAACTCTCCAACGAAACAAGTTCAATCATTCTCCAAATCGATTCAAACCTCGTCCAAATTCAAGTAGTTATATTACACAATTTCGAGTACAATACTTGGGCTGTTACATAGAGCTCAGCAAGACCGACCCGTCAAGGTGGCCGACTACGACCGACTCCTAGACATGCAAAGGTCGGGGGTAGGATAGATTAAGCACTAAGCTGGCCTACAAGTGAATCCTTGCTTTCAACTTTTAGCAGTTTAATTAGGTTGCATTGAAGAGTAAATTTAATTTGCACTAGTCTAATGCATTACATGTTTCCAACAAGTAATTAAGCAATACAGCAAATTAATCAAAATCATCATCAATGTTTCTCTTCTTACTACGTTCCGGTCGACGTGACTAGTGGTACTCGTTATCGTGAGGGCGATGATTCGAATCAATTTACATCCTGCAGGAGAAACCTGATTGCACGTCACATACACGCTTCTCGGAAGCTGCATGAGACAACCTTTTCCAGTCGGCACTCGTAGTGCTAGTCGGGCCTAGCTCCCCGAGAAGGGTCCCTCACGCGATGTCGTCCCGGACGTCATCCGTGAATAGAGTGCTCCCTCCTCTCCTCCCAAATTCCTACCAAGTAACCGAGGGAGTAGGGTATCTCTCTAACATACAGCAACCATCGATACGTCCGTTTACTGGGCCCATTAACACCAGTATGCAAACAGTACGTTCAAACTTATCCACATGGGCCGGACATCACGCGGTCCTTGTGTGCACAAACGGGGCTACTACGTTGAAGACTCTTTCAGTCCTTCGCTTTCCACCTAAATTGCCCGTCCGGCCTCCAATTTCCATTCTCTTCTCAAAACATAGCATCGTGTCCAAAAAGGTGATTGTCCTATATACGAGTGGTCTCCGTACCACTCGATGGATCATCGCCCTAATTAAGCAATCATCTACCGTAGGGCAAGCTAACATGGATAACGGGATCCTACTGCATGCTAGGGTCTCATCACAACTCCTATAAACCTAATGCCCATTACAGGCCTACAAGCATGTAGTGATGAAATAAAAGACTTAAACATAAAAGGTTGTGAATCGGGGCTTGCCTTGAGCTTGACCCTGAGCAGCTAGGTCAATAATAGCAGCAGCTTACGGCTCCTCCTCGCCGGTCACCGCGTTCACCACCGCAGCTACATGATGCAAAGGTGATGTGTGAATTTGATGAAAACATGATTTGAATATTTTATGGAATACGTGCGAATTTCATGAAATACACGTGATTAGCGATTAGAAAATAACTTGGTGTTCAGCGAGGTGAAATGATTTAATTGCAATTGGCAAATTTAATTTACTTCATCAACTCCCATAAAGCATTTAAATTATTATCACATGTGCAAGAGAAATAATTCATTAATCCTAGAAAAACTAGGTAAAATAGCAATTAAATTGCCTCTGGTCCTTAAGCACATGCTATGGATAATAATTAAATTAAGCTTCATAATTTGGGGCAATTAAACAATTAACTAAGCATTTAACTTGAACTTCCTAAAAACAATTTATCCTAAATAAATTGCCTCTGAACATGCCAAACTAAATGCACTATAAAACAGTACATGTCTCAAGGAGTCCAACAAACTTTGGTTTGCAATTTTTCGAGGTCTAGAACTCTAGATATGAATTTTCTAAGTTTAAAAGAATTTATGCCCTATTTATGAAATTGGCATTGGGATTTAAAATTAAATCCCGCGCCACGGGTGCCGCACCGGGGACCATAGGGTTTCGGATCCACGTGTGGCTGTGGCCACACGGGATCTTGGGCCCCGTGGCTTCACCAGCGCACGGCCGTGGGGCGGCGGTGTGGTGGTCGGAACGGCGCCGGAGGGCGGTGCATGGACCGGGAGGTGGCCTGCGAGGGGCGGAGCGCCATGGGGAACCGTCCGGAGGGGTCCGGAGGGGGTGCTCGTCGTGGGGAAGGGACGGATGACGGAACGGCTTGGCCGTGGAGCTTCACGGAAGCACGGACTTCACCGTCATGGTCTTCTCCTTGGATGAGCCGGCCTAAGAGGTGGAGCTCGACGGAGGGTGGCGCGGCGGACGCCGAAGGCTGGGGAAGAAACCAAATGCCGGCGATGTTGGTGGACAAAAGAGGCGGGTTAGAGCTTTGGGAGGTACCCCACCGAGGCGCGCACGCACCGGAACAAAGCTTGGGGAAAACGGCTCACCGGAGAGCGGAATCGGGTGGCGACGAGTGGAGGTGAAGAGCGAGCTCCCGGGCAAATTTCACGAAATTTGCCCGATTTACTCCACGGCTTTTGGGGAAACAACTACGTGGAGCGAGGAGGATGTCGGGGCGAAGCTTGGGGCGGAGCGGCGCGGCTAGAGAGGGAGCAGGGCGGCCGGGCGTCGAGCTCCTAGCTCGGGCGGCAATGGCGGACGGGTGGATGCAAGGGGGAAGAAGAAAGGAGGAGTGAGGGAAATGGGGGAAGGTTCCGACCGGGGCTCGGACATCCCTCTTGTCCCTCCGACCAGGTGGGGACGTGACCAGGGGCGTCATCCACGCGGCGCCGGCGTACGGCTCGCGCTGCGCGCGGCTCGCCGGTGCCTCGCCTTGGAGAAGCTAATAGGCGGGACCCACGGGAATATGCCACTGGCATCTTTCTTTTTCTCCCATTTTCAAACCGTGGCTAAACCCGAATTTAAAAATTCAAATTCAGGACCTTCCCGGGCTAGAAAGGACAATTTTCCTGGATAGGTCAATTCAAGAAATTGACATGCACATCGAGTTTGCTCCAAAATTCGTTCTAGAAAAATTCTGAAAATCCAGAGAAAATGTTTAAAAGCTAAGCTCTTCTGATTTATTTAAGGTATCAAACCTCGATGAAATCCAGTGGGGTTTTGTCCTAGATTTTTCTTTTGAAATGCACTACAACATATATTTTTGGTTGACCTTACTTATGTTGTAAAATTTTGAGTTGTAGTTCAATTAAAAGTGTATTTGAATTTATTTGCAGCCCAAACCATACTGCATGTCAATGAATTTTCTTGGAGGGGTTCCACTAAACCTGAGGTTAGTTTTAAAAACCATATTGCATTGAAACGATTTGGTGCTGGTGGAATACAATGTATGAGTTATGGATAATATGTATGTCCTGGTGAATGTAACAAATGGGCTATCTGAAGAAACATCAGGGAAGATAGCCATACACAATTTCAGGCCAGAATTAAAAAAAAAAGATTATTTGCAATTTATGGCTCAAAATTTTTGGACCAAACTACTATGGTGAGATCTGAGCCCGAAACTTTTTTTGGTAGAGATTTTTTCTCCCAATTATGTAAGCCGGCCGAGACACATGTCATCAAGAAATGGGCTTTACTCCATAACATTGCAGGATTTTTTTATTTTTTTGCGAATCATAGGAAAAAAATATTTGAAATTGTTAATATGCAAAAACTTGGCCCATCTGTCACTTTTGAATCTGGTCCAACACTGTGAGAAGGTCGAGATAGTAAGGTCAAAATTATGTCCCGAAATACAATGGATCATATTACCTTTACTGGATCAAATTATTTTGGGAGTAAAGAAAAACTGGTCTATTGAGCTTGTCAATGTTGCCGAAATGACTATGCAGACATGGACGGTAGAAAGACCGTGAGAGATGTTTATGACATTTGCTGTTGCACGAGCACATGTCATCACAATTATGTGACACTTCATTTTTCATCATGGACTGTCTTATGGCGCGTAGGCTAAGGGACGTCACCGAGATCCAATAGTGACCCAATTTCTGTGATATGTCAGATTCTGTGTCATGGCAGTGTCATAAAACTTTTGTTGTGATAAAATTTTTATGTTTTGTGTAACACTTTAGTTATGTCATCGAATGCCAGATTTTTATGTAGCGCCGAAAAGATTCAGAAAAATATTCATATATATGGATCAAATTTCATAAAAGTTCAAACAATATGATGGTTTAAAACGATAAAAAAATGGATTTTTAATTTGGGAGCAAAATGCATTCAAAGTTTCAAGCCCTTCCGCCTCCCACCTACCCCAATCACATAGCGACAAGTGGCAGTGTCTGGTTTATCCCCTTCTCATCTGAGGCTAATTGGGTCAAAATTGCTGTGTTTTCAAGAGCTTTTGGGTTGATCTATGGCATGCTAAATTTTGAGTGCTCTATTATCGCAACGGTAGTGGAAAAGACAGTATGATAACAATACATCTACTAACATGTACTTATATAGCAACTCACCATTAATTATAATTATACTGCCTAACACGAAAGAGACGCAGCTGTGTAGATCCCAGATGCAATGCATGTATATAGCAACTCACAGTAACAATTAAATTGCCTAACACGTGAGAGACGCAGCTGTGTAGACCCCAGATGCAAACTCCATGGTGTTGGGAAGGTGCGCCACATTCTCAAAAGTGTCGGTTGTCGGGTCATAAACCCTGACGAATGAACCTACGGTCATCAAGTCCGTAACGACGTGACCACAGCTCCACGGAATTGGAGAAGGAGCCACACACGGCAGCCAGGCTCCCGTCCATCTCTGTCAGACCTTTAACGGTTTAGCACTTTTACGGTACTCCGGATAGGATGCACACCGTTCATTTCTTTGATCCAATGGTTTAGATGATGATATGATACTTTCAATTTCCACTAGTATCAAAAGTATCATAAAGGGGTATCATTAGTATCATTGGGTATTTTAGTAATCAGCGATCGTGATTATCGTGTAATATCTCCTGTTTTCTAAGGGGGCAAATGAAAATTCCACGTATTCTACTCCTTTCGGTTTTATTTGGCCGGCGACGGCTAGGTTTCGTTCGTGGCGCCTGCGGCGACGGCGGCGGCGACACTGAATGGAGTGCGTGCGATCCTTCTCTGGCGCGTTCCATCCGTTGACCCCTCGCGACGTACACTTGGATCTGTTGAGAAACCAGTGGCTCTTGCAATGATACCTGCACTGATGCCACCGCCGGTTTTCCGGCCACCTACCATCAGTGCTCGAGCGACGGGAGACGGCGGTCGACCGGGTAATATCTGCTCCATTCTCCTCTGTCCCGCTCCTTCATTGCTCCCTGGCGTATGCTTGAGGTTAACTTTCAATTACCGTAAGCTTGTAATCATATGATTCCAATGTACAATTCATTTGGAAATTGATTGATTCTGATGTCAAATGCCCCGCTGTAGCATCGAAGGACTAGTGGATGAAGGCATAGTCAAATGTCTCGATTCTTGTAGCCGTAAGTTAAATGGGATGATGTATTTTTTGAAAAAACTTAACAAAAACTGAGATAATGCATTTACTGACGAAGTTATGCTTCCTCTATTTGGAAATTTTGGTCAAACTCTATCTTAATTGAGGCTTAGGGTTCAATTCAGTAGTGCCTACCGTGTCCTACGCTGCTGCTCATATTAAGGCCATGTGCTTTATTTGTATGTTAGTATTTGAGTATTAAGCAATTAAAATCCAGAGGTAATTGGAATTAAACTCCTTTATAGGGCATGACTGCCAAAGTGCAGAGGTTGTAAGTAGCACTACCTGTCAGTGGTAATATGGTGTGGCAAATCCTAAAACACAACTCATTGATGCGGAAAAATTACACATGCTGTAGTTCTAAAAATTCGGGTTTGCGAAGCTTTTGCTAGGTGTTTGCTCACTTCATTTCAACTCACTAATGTTAATTAACTAGAAAGGTGGCACTAAATAGCGTGGCTAGCATATAAAACTACCATATTTCTGATCTAATGGTGATAGATAATTCGCTGTCCATGTGTAACTTATTCGGCAATAACATGCCATGGATAAATTTTGCTTTTTTATTTTGTTCAGGAAATCATTCTTTACATCATGACCATTTGACTCTGAGTTTTCATTCATTTTCTGTAGTGTCCTGCATTGTCAAAATATTAGTTGAGGTGGTGGAGTTGTATGGCACAATAACAAACTCAATCAGGATCATATATTTTGATTTGGTTTTATATACATATAGGTTAAATAGATTTCATGTGAAAGAATACTAATTACTAAAAGGATCAATGTAAAATACCTTTATTTAATTAGTCCACTATGATTAGCAAAGGCACTTAAGTCAAGTTGGAGAGCCTTCTAATACATTGTGGCTCAACATCTACATATGGAATTGCCCCTTCTTTGCTAGCCGTTGATTCAAAGCATTAAGGCATATATATAGGTCAATGATTCATGCCTCGTGCCCACATTTTTATTAGATCATGCCCATCCTGCTCTAATGTGTAGATGCATTCTTCAACATCTCTTGATGTGAGTTTCTTATTAGAGCAATACCATCAGCATTCGTTATTGGAGCAAATCATTAGAACATCTAGTTGGACTGTTCCTTATCGATGATATAGGGCCTGTGAAAATCGTCGCATTGTGGAATAGTCATTGCATCAACTCTTGTCAACAACTCATCCATGGCTGCGATGATGGCATGTTGAAATTGTCGCTGTATCGGGCTGATGGACCACTTGTTGGCGGCGACGATGGACTGATGAAACAGTTGTTATTTTTTAATTGTGGGTGGAGCGATCGGATATTCCTTCCTACTCTATTAATCCAAACAGAGATTTTTATCTACCTTATCTTCGATACGATCAATGCTTTTAATTAATGCTGACCTTACTATTATATTATCATACTTATCAGCCATGAAGGCTTTAGATGCCTTTGTTCTCTTGTACTCAATAGGGGAACAAATCTCTTTAGGTGTTGGAACAATTGAGTCGTCTAAAATCTGAAAAAAATATAATTTGCTATGAGTAACTACAATTTTTGTGAAGTTGTCGTCATGCATAATATTATTTTGACAAACACTTTCAACATGGTTTCCTATTGTAGGTGTTTGAGGTGTTGGATCAGAAGGGGACATTGGAACAACAACAACAAACGACGAAACAAATGTAGTTTCAAGCGGAGGAGAACCCATGGGGAGTCTAACTGATGACACCAGCGACGAGATGGATGGAATTGTGACATATGGTACATGAAAGAGATACATACGTATAAGACTATTGCACTTATATAGGGTACAACCAAAAGAGATATACATCTGTTTTATCTCATGGACCTGTGATGTTACTATTCAACATATCAACACATGTTTACAATCGTACCTATGTTTGACTTATGTACGTTAGGATCTCACAGACCTGTGTTGTTATGACTGAACAGATCAAGACATGTTTATGTACGTGTGTTTGACTTACATTCTTATCTGTGCGTGTTTGGAAACTTATGGACAGACAAGCCTGCATGTGATGGTCCTGGAGTGCATTCTATTTCTTTACATAAGTTATAATACCAAATAAATATGTCATCGAAAAGAAGTTATATATTTAAGTTATTATCAGAAATATTTGTACAAATTATAAGGGAGCCTTATATACATATAAGTCTGCAAATACAGAGATACAAAAGTTAAAGGAACAGTTCTGAACTCAAGACTCAATTCGCCAAGCACCTACAGAGATAAGGCAAAAAAAAAACATACCTTGTATGCACATAAAGAAACTACATGCTCTTGTGTACTAAGGCACCAGTGAACTGTTGTGCTACTAGATCAACAAGAAATAAATGAGCCTGCCAAGCAATTGTCAAAAATTACCTTAGCAGCTAAGGTAAATGAACCAATTATTCATTTCACAATATCTCATGAAGCCAGCAAAGCACCAGGGACAAATGACATGCACACATACAGACATGAATGAAAATATAAATTCTTGAATTATTTTTGTTCAACATTTGGCGTTTGATCAGACATTATTAGACTACCCCAATTCCCCAAATATTGAAACTGTCATGTCGGATTTGAGATAGCCACGAATGAGAACCAACTTGTAAGCTGAAAAATTCAAGGGGGCGAGGCCAAATAGAGGACCCAATGATTCACGGCCTGAGAGAATGCAGTGAAGTCTATAATGCCTGGGACATACTTCTGATGTAGAAGTTCAAAATGTACCTCCATTTCAATCTAAGAATCGGCAGATAAGTCAGTCAGCAGAATAGACGACATCAACCCTGTTTCATGCAGCAAAATCTGTAGTTTCAGCTTTTACAAGTATGAACAATAATGTACAAATCCCAAACTGAGCATTCATTTATTGATAAGACGGATCGGCTTACATGCCATCAACATCCATTAAAAATATGTAGCACCAAGAGTCAACTTGCACATCAGAAATTGTTATATTATACAGTAAAAAAGGACAATGCAATATCCTTTGTAAGTTTCCTTATGTGTAGAAAGCCTAGAATTCTCCGCATCAAATACAACTACAAATTTTACCTCTGTAAGCTTCCCCCAGTGGCCACATACGTTGTAACCATCCACAAGAACAACCAGAAAGCAATTTCCAAACCCTCATTTATTCTAGATTAGAGAAAAAATTCAGAAACAAACTGAACCATCAATCTAAAAAATAAAATAAAGGCTCATGCATGAAAAGAAAGACAAGCCTCACAAGTGAAGGGTTGAAGAACGGTCCTCGTAGAAGTTTGTCATCAGGGAACACTTCTTTAATTACTTTCTTTTTGTGGTACCTATAGTAGCAGGCTGAGGTCCACTTGTGTGATTAAAAAGCCAATCACCAGGAACAAATGGCATAAAAAAATAATTCATATAGTTACATGAAACAGAAATAGAGGCCTTCAATTCTTTCATTCCAACATATGACGTTCATCACACAAGATCAGAATACTCCAAATAATAAAATTGTCATGTCAAATTGAATGAATGGAATGATTTTTCACTTACAACAATGGTTGACCTCAATAAAGTGATGTTCTGCAACTGTTTCAGATTGAAGGAGGTAGTCACCAATGGCGGCGGCGACGAACCGGTCGGGACAGCGAAGCCAGACGGAGGGCGCACAGATTCGCAGGCTCTGCGAGACAATGGTGGCGCCGATGATCCGGATCGGGAGTGACGGCTAGATTGATTGGGAGAGAAGCGGCAACCGGCGTGCATCGCAGCAGGGAAGCCAAACTGGGTGCGACAGGCAGGGAACCGAGGAGCCGGGCCACGGCGCGCTGGCAGGGAGGCGACACGAGCTTGGGCGCGGCAGGTGGGCCGGGGTGGGAGGGAGGCGGTGCGGACACAGCGGGCACGAAGGCGACGGCAGGCCTCAAGGTCCTTGGAGGATGACGGCTTGTTCGGTTGGATTGGATCGTTCTTTTTGTGTTAAGGGCCTAATTACCTAATTGTCCTTGCTAATGGACGGTTAGATTAGTTTCATGATACTTTAATGCACCGGTATCATGGAGCACTGTAAATGTGCTCG
>JAUNZO010001325.1:0-58725 GCA_031894775.1 Chloris gayana
GTGGACTAGAAGTATGTTGACGGTCGTTACGGACCAATTTCGACCGTCAATTAGTCAAATAAATGAGAAGGACTAGGCATGTCTTACACGCATTTTTACTTAGAAATAACCTAGTTCCACTTGTACCTCTAGATTTTTAGTGTGCAGGTGGAAAATGATGAATTCCAGGCCCCGAGGCGACAAATCAACACTTTTACAAAACTTCCACTTCGCCGCGGGAATCAACTCCAAGACAAAAGGCCAATGACCACGAAATCCAACACAAAGAAGGCCACAAGCATCCGGATCAAAGACCAACATCCGGTGGGGGAGCCAACCGCCAAAGCCCAGCCCGGGAGGGGCCGGTACCGGTTCGGCCGAACCCACCGGGGCGGTTCGGCCGAACCGGCATGGTGGCCCCCACGGCCCACTTTTCTCCGGCGGTTTGCCCACCGCCTCCGGAGGTCGGTTCCACGCGCATTAAATGCCACCGACCTACGAAACCGCCTCCGGGAGCCGACCTTTCAAGCCTATATAAGGAGGGGTACCCCCCCTCCTTAACACACACACAACAGAAGGATCATTCTCTCCTCACACTAGAAGTTTAGAGGCTTTCTAGGTAGTGCTAGGCTTAGTAGTGGGCTGCCTCATTGCTCCCAAGGTCTTGTGGAGAATTGGGTATAGCTCTTGTATCCTCTCTTTGTAAGACTTGGTCTTTTATATATGGAATACTTTCGTTCATATCCTTGTCATGAGCTTGATAGAGTAGTCATGACCTTGCTTGATCGTTCATCGTTCGTTCATATGAGTTCATCGTTTGTTCTTCGTTCTTCATTAATAGAAGATGAACACATATCGAATGTTCTTCGTTCGTTCATCCTTGATCATCGATTACTCTTGATCTTACTTGATTGATTGCCGTTCGTCGCTCATTCTTGAGCGACGATCGCCTTTGCATGACTTAGTGCTAGCTTTGATCCTTTCGTCGGCTTATGCTAGTTAGGCTAGTGTTCTTATGAATAGGCTTCGGGTTCATCGTCCCGCAAGGGTGCTCTAGATTTACCACCATGTCGGTGCCTCGAGGGATCTAGAGTTGTGGTTAGTGACGCCGGCATGGTGCTGGGGTTATCTACCCACCTTTGAATGTGCTTCGTGTCCCACGGTTTGTAGAGGTAGGTGACAAGAAGTGACAGCCTTGTCATCCAAAGTAATCCTCCACGTTCGGGCATGGCATAGGAGTCTAAAAGGCCGGAGTCGCGAGGCGGACCTCGCGTAAGACGGATCTCCCGATGATGCCTAGGCATTAGACACTTGCTTGCGCTTGCATGATCCTGGATGTTAGGTAGAAGCTGCGCACTCATATGAATGTTGTATCATTAGGAGTAGTGGTCTGCTAGTCTAGTTTAGCTTTATCTAGGATCGCCTCTATCCCTTTTATTAGAGAATGCATTGCCTTGGTGTGTGTCACACTATCCTCAACATATTGCTCCTAACCCCTGCATTGGAATGTGATTACTTCATCATTCTTTTGTAACACCATGAGCATAAGTACTCTTATCAACCATGTCTTCCTTTGGGAAAATATAAATACGATACCCTTGAATACTCTCGGGTGAAATGCTACAACGGGTTATCCGTCCGCTTGCGGATATTCATGACCCACCTTATAATACATATCTAGTACTTGTACTTGGATGTGGATTATTTGGTTAAATAGTGCAAGTGACTTAAACCCTTGGCTCTTCCGCGGTCACGTGTTTCTTTCCGCGTGACCTTAAGAGATGCCAACAAGCATTTCAGGCGCCGTTGCCGGGAAGACATTGGTTAATAAGAATACAATGAATGTTCATGATTACACTTGATGATGATTTAATCATTGCCCTTGCAGGCTAACCTTGATCTGTTTTCTCTTCAATGTGAAAACAGGATAGTACATGCGTGGATTCGACTTGCCGAAAAACTTCGTTGATAATCCCGAGTCTCTTGCGAGAAAGACTCGACCTCGCGTTGTTGTCTCTCCTCAAGAACCCACGACAAGCGAGCCCGCATCTTCCGCACCATCAACCTCAACACTCATGGCTGAAAGAACCCTTCGTGACTACTCTGCGCCCTCCGTCGCCAATGTGCCCATTGGGCCCAACGCCGACGCCGGTGCCGCAGGACTTGACATCAAGTCCAGCCTCATCACTATGGTGCAAGCCATTCCCTTTTGTGGAAAGGCCTCCGAGGACGCCAACTCTCATCTCCAACAGTTCCTGGAGATATGCAACACATCAGCCACGGCCGGAGTCAACCAAGATGCTATCAGACTCCGCCTGTTTCCCCTATCCCTCCTTGGGAAGGCGAAACAGTGGTTTTATGCCAATCGTGCAAGCATTGACACTTGGGACAAATGTTCCACGGCGTTCCTCGCCAAGTTTTTCCCGATGGGCAAAACCAATGCCCTTCGTGGAAGAATTGCAAGTTTCCAGCAAGCGACAGATGAATCCATGCCCGAGGCATGGGAAAGGCTTCAAGAATACATTCGGCCTGCCCTCACCATGGGATGGAGGAATGGCTCATTCTTCAACACTTCTACAACGGGTTGACACCAACAACCCGTGGACATATGGATGCCGCTGCTGGAGGAGCCTTCTTCTCCAAAACCATTGCCCAAGCAAAAGAGCTCATAGAGAAGATGGTCTCCAATCAAGGGTGGAGCGATGATCGACTCCAAACACGCTCAAGAGGCGTACACCCTGTCAAGGAGGTGGAGATGCTTTCCGCCAAGGTTGACCTCCTCATAAAACGCTTGGATGAACACAATGCGAACGGTGGTGTTCATGCATTGGACTCACACATGACGTGTGAGGAATGCGGGAACACCGGCCACATGGGGAAGGATTGCCCCCATACCCATGAAGAAGCGTTCTACATGAACAACAACAACGGGTATCGTCCAAACGGAGGACAAGGGTACAACCAAAACCGACCATCATATCAAGGAGGTAACAATTTTTCTGGCTTTAACAATAATCAGCCTTCCTTGAAAGATTTGATTTATGGCCAAGCTAAAATCAACGAATCTATCAACAAAAAGCTTGCTGCCAACGACAAAGTCTTAGAAAACATAACTGCACAAATAGAAGGTTTCTCCTCTGCTTTCAAAAATCAGCTGAGCTTTAATAAAATGATTGAAACCCAAGTTGCTCAGCTAGCTGCTCTTATTCCTGGTTCTAATTCGGGAAGATCCGGGGCAACCCGAGTCTTCTTTGGAAAATGTTAATGCGGTTACCACGAGGGGAGGAAAATCCACTCGGGATCCGCCATATCCTAACCATGCAGCAAAGAAGAACGAGGAACGAACCGGAGGAGGAAAGCCCTTCTACTACCAAAGAAAAAGAAGAAGAACCGAAGCCAAGTGACGGGAAGAATGGAATTGAATTTCAAGACACAAGCTTCTTGCCATTCCCTCACGAAACGAGGAAGCCAAAGGAGGATGAACAATTTGCTCGATTCGTCGAGACCATCCGAAAGATTCATGTCAACGTGCCGTTGTTGGACATGGTGCAGGTGCCCACATATGCACGTTACCTTAAAGACATCCTCAACAACAAGAGACCATTACCCAACGAGGAAATGGTCAAGCTCACGAGAGGAGTGTAGCGCAGCTATACTCAATCGACTTCGAGAAAAGAAGAAGGACCCTGGCTGCCCCACAATATCATGTTCCATTGGGGCACACCACTTCGACCAAGCCTTATGTGATCTTGGGGCAAGCGTCGGCGTGATGCCCAAAGAAGTCTTTGATCGTTTGAGCTACACAACCTTGACTCCTACACCAATGAGGTTGCAATTGGCGGACTCTTCGGTCCGCTACCCCGCGGGAATAGCCGAAGACGTGCCGGTAAAAATTCGAGGCAACTTCATACCGGTGGACTTTGTGGTGCTTGAGATGGATATTGACAAGAACACGCCCCTCATTTTGGGACGTCCCTTCCTCAGCACCGCAAACGCCCAAATTGATGTTGGGAATGGAGAAATCCGATTCCACATCAATGGGAAGGAGGAAAAGTTTGAGTTTCAACCAAGAAAAGAACAATGCTCAATGATCAAGATCAAGTATGGGCCAAATCCCTCAAACATCCGTGAAGTTGAAGTGACGCCAAGAAAGACGGATAGTCTCGTCGCCTTTTGGAAGCAACTTGACAAAATTGAGAATCCGTCATGGTACCAACCCAAGAAGCACTGCAACAGCAAGGCCGGGATTATGGGCCAAGAAGCCGGTCCTTCAAGACACAAAGCCACCTACATCAACAAAGACCAAACAAGTGTGGCAAGTGAAGAAGGTGCAGCCATCTTCATCCTCCTCTCCAGGGAAAGGGCCTGCACCACAAGGATGAAAAGAAATGGAGAAGTCCTCGCTCGCCGGACTTAAAATGGCGAAGCCCTGGCCGACAGGATAAATCGGTATTATCTTTCGATTTCTTTTTGATTTTTGTTTTCCACCACATGCATCTCCCTGCATATTCTATTTTATCACAAGAAAATTTTCATTTCATTTATTTGGATTTTTCGCCAGCATATTTGATTTTTTTTCACTCGCCATGCATAGAAAATTTGAAAACCAAAATCCTTTTACGTCCAAATTTTCCTACTTTTGTTTGAAACTTTTGGACAACCCTTGTATCCTTATACAAAATCCAAAAACAATTTTGCATGTTGGAATTTTCTCCAACACTTTTTCTCGAGATTTGATTTTTCGAATAAAGTTGAATTTAATGCAACTTTCTTTGGATTTCTTGAGCAAATATTTCGAGGAATATCTGGACGTAGCAACCATGGTCAATGATCATTTGGCCGTTGGGGGCTATGGGCCAAAAGGGGAGCAAGAGGGACCCACAGCAGGCCGGCCGAACCCACCTCCTTGGTTCGGCCGAACTGCTATGACCGTTGCTCGGTCTGTCCTTTTTCCCAACGGTCATATGCCCCTCCTAACGTTCAAAAACGGCTACTTCGTGAGCTATAAGTAGAGGTGGCCGGGCCAGAGCTCTCTCCCCCTCTCACACTATCATTTCCACTCCTCACTCACTTCATTCTCATTACTCTCAAGTTTTTCATTGCCCTCACCAACATGACGGAGCAACAACGAGCCGATCTTTTGGCTTACTTCCGTCACATGGGGTTCACTTCACCAAACCCATGAGCAAGAACAAGCTTGGGGGGGGGGCAGCACCCCCGCTAAGGTATCATGTATCGCAACTTGTATCCTTTATTGTCTCTTGTTTTTGCTTGTTCTTGCCTCTCATATGAAAAACAAAATAAAAATGATAAAACTAAAAAGAACAAAAAGAAGTAGCTTAGTTTCCTTTTATACGCTGCAAGTATGTTGATAGTCTTTCTATGTTGAGATGATGAATAGTTGCTCTGTTTTATTTCTCTCATGTGCCTAGTTTATAATTTAGAACTCTCCTAGTTTTGAGTTTGTTGGCTAGCAAAACTTGCTTAGAACCTGAAACTTGTGGGCTGCACATGCTTGAGCTGCACCTAAGTTGTTGTGAGATGATGATATGGTAAAAAGAGCTGCTATGATCTTGTCCTAAGTTGAACTTGAAATCTCCGGAATTTTGTTCCCAAAAATTGCAAAATCTATAAGTTCCCAAGTGATGATAAACTCCTATCAAAGCCATATGCAAATTTCCTTTGAAAACCTTACTCATTTGCTACTTGTTACTTCATTGAGCTTTATCAAAATTGTGTGACCCTAGTGAGATGCTTTTCATACTCTCATGATCAAGATCACGTACACATTCCACCTCATATGCTACACTTCTACACCGGAAGTTAGCAACATGTCATGCCATCCACCAAAATAAAGACACTCCTCACATTTTATCACCTCTCTTAAAATATCAAAAGAAGGCATGGCTATGCAAAAGAAAAAGAAAATAAGGCTCACAAAAGATGAGCATGAAAAAAAAAAAAAAAAGGAGCTGCTCTCATTTCGAGCATGGAAAAAGAAAGAAGAAAAGATAGCCATGCCCAAAATCCAAAATAAAAAGAAGTGAAACAAAAAGAGGAGTAGTCAAATACACCACCACCATCATTTTCACACTTGCACATCTTGATCTACGATTGTATGACTTGCTATCTCCATGGATCCACTCTTTTGGTTTTGCAAAATATGAATGCAAGTATGCCTCATTTCATACCCTACCTTGAGCTCCACAAAAGCCTATTAGATGTAGGATGAGGCAATACACATGCCTTGGTGAGGAATACAAACACCACTAGAGCGATTCGAGAGCATCACTTGTGGAACGTGGTTTTACTTGAAAAAAAAATTCCTTTGAAAACTTCCGGAGAATAAAAAGCAAGACAAGGGAAGAGAAAATAAATGCTCTATACACCGTTCTCTCTCTCAAGCGCCCAAGGTAAAGTGAAAAGCACAAAGCCCCATGAGGACTAAGGAAGGGTGAGTTACCATTGCCAACTTATTCAACTCAAGGATGAGTATCTTTGTTATACACTTGGTACCTTTGAGAAGTAGGCATTGTAGCAACTCCTGATCAACAACCTAAAGTTCTACTACTTGCTCGGGACGAGCAAGGGGTAAGCTCGGGGGACTTGTTGACGGTCGTTACGGACCAATTTCGACCGTCAATTAGTCAAATAAATGAGAAGGACTAGGCATGTCTTACACGCATTTTTACTTAGAAATAACCTAGTTCCACTTGTACCTCTAGATTTTTAGTGTGCAGGTGGAAAATGATGAATTCCGGGCCCCGAGGCGACAAATCAACACTTTTACAAAACTTCCACTTCGCCGCGGGAATCAACTCCAAGACAAAAGGCCAATGACCACGAAATCCAACACAAAGAAGGCCACAAGCACCTGGATCAAAGACCAACATCCGGTGGGGGAGCCAACCGCCAAAGCCCAGCCCGGGAGGGGCCGGTACCGGTTCGGCCGAACCCACCAGGGCGGTTCGGCCGAACCGGCATGGTGGCCCCCCGGCCCACTTTTCTCCGGCGGTTTGCCCACCGCCTCCGGAGGTCGGTTCCACGCGCATTAAATGCCACCGACCTACGAAACCGCCTCCAGGAGCCGACCTTTCAAGCCTATATAAGGAGGGGTACCCCCCTCCTTAACACACACACAACAGAAGGATCATTCTCTCCTCACATTAGAAGTTTAGAGGCTTTCTAGGTAGTGCTAGGCTTAGTAGTGGGCTGCCTCATTGCTCCCAAGGTCTTGTGGAGAATTGGGTATAGCTCTTGTATCCTCTCTTTATAAGACTTGGTCTTTTATATATGGAATACTTTCGTTCATATCCTTGTCATGAGCTTGATAGAGTAGTCATGACCTTGCTTGATCGTTCATCGTTCGTTCATATGAGTTCATTGTTTGTTCTTCGTTCTTCATTAATAGAAGATGAACACATATCGAATGTTCTTCGTTCGTTCATACTTGATCATCGATTACTCTTGATCTTACTTGATTGATTGCCGTTCGTCGCTCATTCTTGAGCGACGATCGCCTTGCGTGATTTAGTGCTAGCTTTGATCCTTTCGTCTGGCTTATGCTAGTTAGGCTAGTGTTCTTATGAATAGGCTTCGGGTTCATCGTCCCGCAAGGGTGCTCTAGATTTACCACCATGTCGGTGCCTCGAGGGATCTAGAGTTGTGGTTAGTGACGCCGGCATGGTGCTGGGGTTATCTACCCACCTTTGAATGTGCTTCGTGTCCCACGGTTTGTAGAGGTAGGTGACAAGAAGTGACAGCCTTGTCATCCAAAGTAATCCTCCACGTTCGGGCATGGCATAGGAGTCTAAAAGGCCGGAGTCACGAGGCGGACCTCGCGTAAGACGGATCTCCCGATGATGCCTAGGCATTAGACACTTGCTTGCGCTTGCATGATCCTGGATGTTAGGTAGAAGCTGCGCACTCATATGAATGTTGTATCATTAGGAGTAGTGGTCTGCTAGTCTAGTTTAGCTTTATCTAGGATCGCCTCTATCCCTTTTATTAGAGAATGCATTGCCTTGGTGTGTGTCACACTATCCTCAACATATTGCTCCTAACCCCTGCATTGGAATGTGATTACTTCATCATTCTTTTGTAACACCATGAGCATAAGTACTCTTATCAACCATGTCTTCCTTTGGGAAAATATAAATACGATACCCTTGAATACTCTCGGGTGAAATGCTACAACGGGTTATCCGTCCGCTTGCGGATATTCATGACCCACCTTATAATACATATCTAGTACTTGTACTTGGATGTGGATTATTTGGTTAAATAGTGCAAGTGACTTAAACCCTTGGCTCTCCCGCGGTCACGTGTTTCTTTCCGCGTGAGCTTAAGAGATGCCAACAAAGTACTTCCAAGAACTGGTACGCAAGTGACACAATGCAAAGCACACACTCCATGTTGTAATCTCATGCAAGTGCTGGAAATGTAGTTATGTAACTAGGGCTTACAATTGTAATGTTGGTAGATTTTTGAAAAACTGTTAGCTGTCCTTTAGGTGAAAACAATCACTAAGATGTTTGGTAGCCACAAGCACTGAATTGTGTAGGCAGTTAAGTATGGCTGTTATTTTGTGTATGCTTGAGGTTGAGCATAACATGTTGGCTATGCTTTATTTTTCTTCTGTAGTTATATTACTGCCTACAATGGAAGTGATTGAAGCTTTTAGTAATGATTTTTAGTAATTTATCAACTCATCCAGTAATTTCATAACATAATAGTCCTATCAGTAACTCTGTGATCGTCGATAATTTATCAACTCATCCGAGTAATTTCATCACATAATAGTCCTACCAAGTAACTCTGTGATCGTCGATAATTTATCAACTCATCCAGTAATTTCATAACATAATAGTCCTACCAGTAACTCTGTGATCGTCGGTAATTTATCAACTCATCCAGTAATTTCATAACATAATAGTCCTACCAGTAACTCTGTGATCGTCAGTAATTTATCAACTCATCCAGTAATTTCATAACATAATAATAATCTACAAGCTACCAGGAACAATCATGTTTCAATGCTCCTTTGTTGATTTTGCAAAATTGAGTTACCACGTGTTTTCACATGGTTTTTCCAAATGAACTATAAATATATCACTACTCAAAATCCATGTGCTTCAATTTTTTTCCTATATCTATCTTACATGTATCAGATTTATACATGTGTGGTCTGACCAAAAATCCATGTGCTTTATTTTTCGTTCAATCATCGGACATTGATTCATAGTCATCACCATTATCCCCTGCACTCCATTCTGAAAAGTATTCTTCATTTGCAACAGAACAATTGCTTGATCCAGCTAGATCACCTCCACGCCCGGTCTGCATCAGGCTGCTCCTTGTCCTCATTGGTGTTAGCCTGTAAAAAATTAACTACATTAACCTATTTTGTCAAGCAAAATTTAAATTTAACCAATCACCAGAACTTACTTGTCCCCAATTTCATTTCCATCATTCCCCCTCCCACCCCCATTCGATGTACCCTTTCCACGACCAGTCCCCCTTGGCCTCCCCCTTGGTCTTTTTTTCACTCCTTCGGATTCCATTCTGTGGACCCTATCACATGTTGAAGCATTATGACCAGGAGCAAGCTTCCCACATTTGGAGCATCTCCTTTTCTTCTTTTCCTTGGGTCTCCGAAAGTGCGGTTGAGGTGCCCCTTCACCCCCTGTGTTCTTCTTGCGGCTTCCTTTGGTTGTTGACACCGGTGGTGCAGCAGCCGAGATGTTACCGCTCCCTTGCTCTGTCCTTATACTTGTTGCATTACCAACAGGTTCCGGTGTTCCAAGGTTTTCTGATGCTGGTGGTACTACCAGATCCGAGGGTATTGCATCTAGCACCGTAATAGCTTCCGTGGTCAACCGATTCGCCGTCTCCATTGCCTCGAGGTGAGCAGCAGCAGAATGAATCCAATAACATCCATCATCACTAATTTCACAGTAGATAATCTGTCATTCTCATAAACATTTGCCAGTAATTCTGTGCCATCATTGTTTTAGCAACCAGGAACAGGTTATCAGTAATCTAACAAGACATCATCAGTATTTTCTCATAACTATGTGATTAGTAATTTTGTTAAAGTAATCTCTTGAGTTCCAGTAACTTAGATTATTTATTTTTCAATTGACCTACCCGAGCTGACATCACCGCAGACCTTTGTAGCCTGAATAGGCTTGGCATTATACTTGCTGCCCGGTGAGCCTTAGTGTCTCCATCAGGCCCAAGAAACATGTTGTCGTGCCTGTCAAAGTTTGTCTCCACCGATGGGGTCCTGGTGTAGCGCTTGAGAATGTACCTTGACGGTATGTGATCCACAAAAAGGTGTGTGAATGCCAACACCAGGTGGCAGCAAAATAAACCTGTATTTATTTTATGTTACAAAAGAAATAATCTTTTTGAGTCACTGCAGTAAGTATAACATGGAAAACATACCTTTGTGCTCCCAAGTCATGCACTCACAGCTGAACACCGAGTTCTCTGGTTCTTCAACATCCACTACTGCTTTCACATGGAACTTATGTTGTATCCATGGGAAAGTAGTATCCACAGGCCGGTGCTTGACAAAGTAGTACCCAGTCTTATCCGGATCAGGTTGTATTGTAAATTTGGTGCTTGCTTTTTGAGTATCTTTGAACTCTTTGAACACATTTCTTGAATAGATCTTGGACAATTGCTGTTCAAATGGATGGTATGTGACTGTAACAGGCTCAGACTGCAGGGGGAAAAAATCAAGTACATTCAGTAACTACCCACATAACATGTATTGATGTGAGTGCTGTCTGTAATTTCTCCAGAGCTGAAACATTCAGTAATCTTTTACATCACATAAATACACATAGCAGGGGCAAATTGTTATAGATGGTTACCTGAGAATTGTACTTTTCTCGTGCCTGATTCTCATACATGTGCTGCAGCATCTCAAGGAATTGCTTTACGAATCCATGTATAGGTGTCGAGTTATCGACATACCCTCCTTTAATCAAAGAATTGACGCTCTCACTTCTCTGCGTTGAAGATACGGTTCCACAGAAAATATTTTTGTAGAACGCAGCTATCCACATTTTCCTTGCATGAAACAAGCTCCCCATTACTGCACTATCATGAATATTGAATTCATTTATCATATCTGCCCAGGCCCTCTCGAATTCAGCTGGATTCAGAGGATGGTTTATCACTGAAATTAGCCTATCACACAAAGTTGGATGTTCATTGTACAGCTGGTTCAGCGGGTCCTTGTATTTCCTCACCATATGCCACCTGCAGAATCTGTGGTAGGTCCGGGGAATATGATTGGTATCGCAATCTCCATGGCATTATCTTGGTCTGAAGGAAAAAGGGAAGGAGACTTAAGATATGCAAAATCATGTTCATGTTGCATCAAAGACGAAATGTGATATTCTGCAGCGCAAAAATACCTGTGAATATTGTTATCGGATCTTTATCACCCATGCATTCCCTAAACTGCTCAAAGACCCATCTGAATGTTCCTTCGCGCTCATCTCTTATCAGCGCTTGCGCAAACACAACATTCTGTAGTTGGTTATTGAAACCCACGAACATGGCAAGAGGCATGCTGTATCTATTGGTTCTGTATGTCGTATCAAATGTAACAACATCTCCAAAGTCTGCAGTGGAAAAATTTTCATTCAATAATTTTTTTACAGTAAATTTTTAATCCAGTAAATTGTTATTCTTTGCAATTATAGAACATTCAATTATTCTACACCATTCAGTATTTCAACAACATTCAGTATTATGAACTACCTTTGAAATCACCTTGCTGGCTAGCATAACTCCAGAATATATTACGGACCACATTATTTTCATCCAAATGAAGCTTGTAAAAGAATTGAGGGTTGTTCCTCTTGCACTCCTCAAAATATTCAACCAGCTTAGGTATGTCATTGTTTACATCAGCACGCACAATGGCAGCCCTCCTGCATGCATAGCAGCCAGTCCTGAATCAGTAACTATGGACAGTAATTTTCAACACATTCAGTAATTTTATAAATCAGCAACTTGCAACACACAAGTAAATCAACAGAATATTCTCCATATATGCCTCAGTAATTTTTTTGCATCCAGGACATTCAGTAAATTTCAACAAAATAATACCTGTTTTGGACATCCTTTTCAGTTACGTTAAGGCTCTCGCAACCTCCAACAGTGTTCCTCAGTATGCTCATAACTTGCACATGCTTGACTTTGTTGTTGAGCAATAAATCAATCATCTTCTGAAGCGCAGGATTCTTGTTCTTGTGGGCCCTCATGCGCTTCACCATATTTGGTGACCAGGTAAGGATATGGTTGTGCTCAAGCATAATTCTCTTGAAACGCACAACCCCACCATCCTTTGACCCCACTGCGCACACCATAGCTTTGCAACCTTTGCGCATTGTTGTTTTGTCCCTTTTTCTGTTTAACCCCGGGCTTCCCCTATGCTTCCCTTGAAATGAACAATGATATTCTTGCCCACGATTGCCGTTCCTCATGTTGCCCTTTCGAACCGGGAAACCAGCAAGCATTGCATAGGTCACATAGAAATCATACGCATGAGTCGGGCTCTCAAATGTCATGTCACCATGCGGGACATACCTCTCAGCAATCCTCGGGTCCTGCAGATTATAAACAATGAGTAATATTTTCTACCTACTCCCAGTAACTTTCAGAAGCGTTATACACAAATAAACATATTTCACATATAAAAACATTGCAACAAAATTTATACACAAACAACCAAATTTCACATTACTTACATGAGAATATGTGGGGACAACATACTGGTGTGATTAGCTGCTCAGGGGGGATAGGAGCTGGAGGCGTAATCATCACCTGGTACCTCATTGAATCATCAAGCCACGCTGGGCTGAATGATACCGGTACTGCTGGTATGGGAGCATCAGGTGTTGATGAAATTACAAGTGGTGGAGCAGTAGCTGGTGTTGGCTGTGGAGCCTCAATTGAAAGGTCAATAGAAATAGGGGAATCAATGTTATCGCCACCATTCTGTACTTGTGTGACCGCAGATGCAGTAGATTCAACATCCATGTTTCTGCAATAAACATATCCAAATAAGCGCATTCAGTAATTTACTCGGAGAGCTAACTGCAATCATTTTAATGCCATTTTCTTCAGAGGCACATAACCCTACAGATTTACAAAAACACAAGTACAATTCAATAAAGGATAGGACTAACAACATTTTTCCTATAGCTATACAATACACAACAATTTACAAATAGTCACCATCTACATACAAACATGACATAATTTATCCATAGGTAATACCACACAAAATATTTTTTTAATATCATCTTCTTCAAAGGCACATAACCCTATATATTTTCAAATTCACAATAACAAATTCAACAGAATACAAAAAAAAAATACAAATCCTAATCAACAAATTCAGACATTAAGTAGAAGGCAACCTAAACATACCCATGTTTCTACAATAAACATATCCAAATCAACAAATTCAGTAATTTACTGAGAGCTAACTGCAATCATTTTTCAGTAATTTCATACATACAATTACATTAAGCCAGCAACCTTTATTAGTAATTTTCTCACAGCCATCTACATCCACTAATTTTCTCACATAAACATTCATCAGTATATTGTCAGTAATTTTCTCAATCTATGTTCAGTAATTCTAGAAACAAACAGAACAAAAATTTCTCAAGCAAGATCAAATCCGACCAGTGGATGAGGTTGCGCAGATGAGCGGGAGCTGCACGCCTGCGTTGCTGGACTGAATCTCGCCAATTGGATCTCGCACCCACAGCAGATTGTGACGAATTACGGGAGCTGAAGTCGATGCGGCTCGCCGCTCCGTGCGAGGAGGACGAAGTGCGGGTGCTGAACTCGCCGCTCCTGCGGGGAGGAGGATGAAGCGCCGGGGAGACACGTGACGGCGCCTCAAGGGTTGGGCTCGCCTCTACCGTGGCGGTGAGGAAGCGCGGTGGAGATTTCGGACGAGCTCGCCGCGGGAGAGGCAAGGAGCGAGAAGCGGTAGCTGGCTCCCGATGCGGCGGCGGCGGCGGATCTCAGGGAGCGCCGCTACTCGGGGAGGCGCGGCAGGGGCCGCTGGGGGAGGTACGTGCGGCATCGGGACATAGAAATCGGGTCTGGGTGGGCGAAGAGTTCGCACCCGTTACGGAAGCCCTGGGATGGCGCGCGGGCGTTTCCTCGCTCGGTCGGAAGTGGCGCGGGCTCGGACAGAAGTGGCTCGGGTGTAGAATAACTTATTCTACACCCGGGTGTAGAATAGTTCTACCGTATATATATATATATATATATATATATATATATCTGTCTGTGTGTGTGTGTGTGTGTGTGTCTATATATATATATGCCATCCGCCTCATATGCTCAACTTCTACACTGGAAGTAGCATTTATCCATCTCCCCATTACACGATGAAATACTCCATGCTCTTTATTGATAGAAGTGTCTCTCTCCCCAAAGTGAATGGTGTGTAGAACATGGCAATGCAAGCTTTCATGAAAAAGTGCTAGTGCCTTCAAAAGCATAATCACTGCAATCCGCCACAATCAGGCGACAGAAAAACATAGCCATGGCAGCACCACAAACCCAAAGAGAGTATCCACTGCATGTACGCATTTCCATCATATTCCACACACATGCACATCTTAATCTGATTGTATGATTTGTTTTCTCCTAAGGTCCGGTCTTTTGACTTAGCAAAATATGCACTACTTGTATGCTTCTTACTAATCCTAGCCTGAGCTCCACATAAGCCTTTATTAGCAGTAGGAAAAAGAGGCATTGCCCTGGTGAGGAAAATATAACTGTTACACCTGGTTTTAAGGCCAAACCAGATGCATGTTGTATGTATGCCCAGGAATCAAGTTTCCATACATATAGTGACCTCATAAGTGATAAACAGTAAAAAATGTCTTTATTAAATATATATCAATTACAACAATATTGTCTCCATGTACTAATTAAGATACACGCTAGCGGAAGACTGCATAACTCCACAGGCAATCGACCGGGAGTACGCACGCCTAGCTCTTCTCCTTGGTGGTGTTGAACATCTCTTCTTCGTCTTCTGAGCAGCATATCAATGTAGAATGGGGAAACGTAAGTGTGAGTACATGTCGTACTCCGCAAGTGTAGGAAAATATGACATGCAAGCTATTACAGGAAAGGCTATAACATGGTATGACTGCAGAAATGCCATCTCGTGATCCTAAGACTCATCTTAAGCATCATGAATTACTAAATGAGTTAAACTACCAAAACCCAATTAATTTTAAGCAATTAAATCCATAGAGGATCTTGGTCCATGGAGGTCCTCAAATCCACGTAGGAAAAACCACGAAGGCATGTGATTCACCTATCCCTAAACATCCATCCCAACCAAACCCCCTAATCGAGGTTGGAAAGGATACAAAAGAAATTGAGTAGTTGGAAAGGGAAACACCTATCGGTTGGAGGGCGCCTAGTTCTAATTAATTCAGTGCTAACAAGCCTTACCATGTTTGTGCTCTCATTTTTTTAAGTACCAAAGGTTGTACTTGAAAAGGTAGAGTATTATAGGTCGCGATTCTTTTGGCAAAGTGATAGCCAAAAAAAGAAATATAGATTAACAAAGTGGAGTATTATTTGTCAACCGAAGGACCAAGGAGGATTAGGAATAAAGAATATAGAGGTTCGAAATTAGTGTTTGTTAAGCAAGTGGCTTTTCAAATTAATAAACGAAGAGGGTATGTGGCAAACAATTCTGAGAAATAAATACCTCAAGAACAAGACTATAGGGAAAGTGGAGAGAAAACATGGAGACTCACATTTTTGGTCAGGGCTCAAGAAAGTCAAGGAACAATTCCTTGCTTACGGATCCTTCCAGCTGAATGATGGAACTCAAATCCGTTTCTGGGAAGACAAGTGGCTAAGCAATACCACCATTAAGCAAAAATACCCATCGTTGTATTACATAGATAGGAAAAAGAGTGATTCGGTGGCTTCTGTTTTTAGCACTGTACCTTTGAATGTCATCTAGGGAATTTATGATTATGGCATGATCTAGTGGAGAGCATAGTGCTATGGCATGATCTAGTGGAGAGCATAGTGCATGTCCAACTTAATAATGACAATGACACTTTTAAGTGGAACTTACATCAGCATGGCAAATTTTCGGTTCACTCTATGTATCAAGCTATGGTACTTTAATGTGGTAGTAGAGAGAAATAAAATACAATGGAAACTTAAAACACCGCTGAAGATTAAGATCTTCATGTCGTATTTATATAAAGGGGTGGTATTAGGTGGTATTAACTAAATATAACCTGACAAAGAGAAACTGGAATGGGTGTAAAAAATGTAGTTTCTGTTCGACGGATGAAACTATTCAACATCTGTTTTTTTATTGCAAGAATGCTCGATTCCTTTGGGGGTTAGTTCAAGTATGCTTTGGTTTAACGCCACCTCAAAATGCTAGTGACATGTTCACAGATTTTCTTAATGCAATAGAAACCAAATTAAAACAACAACTACTTGCGGGGCGTCGACATTTTGTTGGGCTATATGGCTAAGTAGGAATGATGTTGTTTTCGATAAAACTCCTATGAAATCTTATCTGCAGGTACTTCACAGGGGAACGTATTGGCTACACACTTGGAGTCAATTGCATAAGCATAAGGAGGATAGAGATATAATAAAAACTGCATGTCGCATGATGGAGATGGTGGCAATGCAGATTTTCGTCGACCATGGATGGAGATTTAGTAATAGAATTTGATTTTTTGATGTGAACGGGGTGTCCCGATCTTCCGAAAGGTTCCGTTAAACAACGATTTGGCGGAGGCTTGACACAAATCGATCCGGCTTCCGAACAACACGTTCCGAACCCCGCAATCGCAGCACCACGTCTCCTCTGGTTATCAACCGTGCAAACACGATTGACCTCGCCAAGAAGGCTAATCCTTGCCTGCGAATCGAAGAACACAAGCAAGAACAAGATAGAAGCAACCAAATTGCAAATATATGATTAAACTCACGAGTTGGGGTCTCACAAACCGACGAAACGGCGAAACTGTTCTTGACAGATTAATCTAAGCAAAACCCGACCCTAAACGATGGCGGCTGCTGAGTTTAAGAAGCCCCTAGGGTCGTGGCTAGGCCCCCCTGGTCGAAACCCTAATGGGCCACACTCGATACACGGCCCGAAGGTCAAAATATGATGACGAAGCGCTGAGACACATTCTGGACGTCAACTTGCTCGGACGATTCCCGATGACTCAGGATGAATTTTGGCATGAGACCAACGCCGTTGGAAAGGACATCAAATTATCTTTCCATCCATATATAGAACGTCCAAAACGGAGTTCGTATGCGACCGGGGCCTCCGTTTTTCTTCAGGCTGTTCCTGGACTCCGAAACAGACTCGAAGTTGACTTTGTTTGGGCCTCCAACTTGACTTGGATGCCCTTGCTGGCCCACCACGCCTCCAACCTCCTTCTCAACCTTCTCATCATCATCTCCATGTTTTCTAACAATAATTAAATCATTAGGTAGCAATCTATTCTCAAAATAACTAAAAAGAATGCATAGGAACGATCTCACCTTATCTTTGCAACGAATGGTTTTATGCATGAGGATCATGTTCTCATCATCCTCCCCTTCTTGATGAAAAGTCGTCCTCGACGTCGATAGTGCTTTAATAATCATATCTATGCCTGTCATGTCCTCATCATTCTCCTCTTCTTGAAAGCAAACCGTCCTCGGTTTGACAGTTGTTGCAAAATGTGTTGTAGGGAGGAACCACCAATGCTCACCTTCTTGAAATGTAGCCTGTTTATTGGAAGCAAAACTATACAAATGTGATGCAACATGATTAGTGTAACTGCAGCCCGCTAATTGATCATATAATTGCCCAACCAAAGAAGATTTCAGATTTGAAGAAATATAAACTCGATGCACCATATATTCTCCTTTATGATTATATTTTCCGATAAAATGATATGTATTCCTATTCAAGCATGGCAACTCAAAATTTGCAAAAAGGATCTTTTTCAAACAATTTAGATTACATAGAATATCAAATTCAATATAACCCAAAGTATGTAATGAAGATAATAATTTTTGTTCATCATTTTCGCAGCTAATGGGCATCAAATGTTTAGTTTCAGCATCAACACATGATTCAAAAACAGAAGTATCATGCATATTCACTAGTTGTGGCAAAGATATAAGTGAAGCATCAGCACACAACTCTTCTTTGTCATAAGGAACATCAAGAAAACCATCTTGTGACAAAGGCATAGCAAGTAAAGGCTCCACAGATAGTTGCTCTATGTTAGCATGATTGGTGGAAAAATCCGGCACATCAAGATAATTCTCACCTTCCATGTGTGTAGCACCATGCACAATACCGTTGCCCTCATGTGCAGCAGTAGTAGGAGGTGCATCAAAACATGAAGGTACCGAATGTTCAGATGAGGTGATGTCGCCATGCTTTTTCTCATCCTTCTTTGGCTGAATATCCTGCAAAATGTTAGGGACAAGAAGGGGCACCACATGGGTGTACTCCCCTAAAGACTTCACCTTATCTTGGCAAATAGGTGCATGCAATTTAACTTTGTCATTAACAGTAAGTTGTGTTTCAGCCAGACAAGCAAGATCAAATAGTTGTGAAAGAGAAGAGTAAGAGTGATCAACAAGAACATTCTGAATTTTAGGTCGAAGTCCATTTAAGAATCTATGTTCAGTTGCTTCTTCACATTCATCTATTTCACAACGTAACATCAAAGCTTGCAATTTTTCAAAATATGTTTGCACTGAATTTCTACCTTGTTTGACATATTGAAGTTCATCACACAAAATAGAATAATATGTGGGAACATAGTCATATCTTAAAAGTCGTTTTAACATCATCCAAGTTTCAGGTGTCTCCCTATTTTCACAAAGAAACTCCCACCAAATTAAAGCAGAACATGTAAAAGTGCTAGTGATGGCTCTAATAAGTTCTTTTTCAGAAAAATGATGCATTGAAAACAATTCATTCTCAACCTTTTGCTCCCATTTAGCATATTCAGAATAGTTGCAATCACCATCAAAAGAAGGAATAGATAACTGAGTTTTACCTGGTTTCACAAGGTTTGGTGATGCGATGTTTGCATGGCCATCACTTAACATCTTTGTTGTCTCCGGTCGGTGAGTGTTACCTGTCATTGTAAGAAGCAAAAGAGAAAACACACAAGTATATTTTCCTATCACTACTATGTGATAACAGTGAATGCTCTCATTATGCAAATGGAAACATTTAACCAAGCTCTTACAAGGTTCTTACTATTAACAGAGCAAAGGATACCTGCAGAGTGTGAGCTGACGATTGCAAGGGTCAAGAAACCTGTGTTATTCAAAAGGATATATGTGTAGCTTGGATAGGCAATATTTGATATGAAGGATAAGCAAATTTTCAATTCGGAATTGCAAAACTGAATAATAGTCCCAAGTCTAGTCTATATTACCGGTCTAAACTTATCTCGGACCTAGTTTAAGCAAGCAATATCACAACTCAACTCAAGGGACTCAAAAGGATGAAACAATTCTCATAATTTTCTTTTTTTTTCCTTTTTACTCTCGTTCTTCTCTCTCTGTTTTTTTTTGGTGTGGCTTTTCCTTTTCTTTTTTTTTTTCACCTTTCTGCCTTTTACTTTCTTTTTTTTCCTTTAGAACAAAACTACAGCAAGAGCTAGCTACTCTATAACTCAAATGAAGCATCTAAACATGAGCTCATAAAGTGGAGGGAAAAAGAAAATCTTTCCTCTCTTTGTTCTTCTTAGGTTTAAGAATTATTTTAGTACCATTATGTTTCAAAGAGTATCTATTAGTAACAATATTGTGCAGAACATTGTTTCTATCAATCCAAAGTTTACCTAGCAACAAATGACATGCTTGCATAGGCACTATATCAAAATCAGCATAATCCATATAATTACCAATAAAAAAATTGATACGTGCAATTTTTGTTACCTTAATCTTCTCACAACAATTTACCCATCGAATATAGTATCGATGTGGGTGCGGTTGTGTGGTCAAGCCAAGCTTCTCGACCAACTCAACACTTGCAATGTTGCGGCTAGTTTCACCATCAATTACGACACGACAACGTCGATTCATCACAACAAAGAATGTTTGGAATAAATTATTGACTTGATTTTGCTCCATCTTCTCCATTTGAGAACTCAACACTCGTTGTGCTAGAATACTCATATCATCACCTGTCATGTCCTCATCACTTTTCGTATCGTGTCATCTGAACTGTAATTGGTTGATGTTTTTTTATCTTGAAGCAGACGGAAGAGTTGTTGGTTATGTAATAATGGGCTGTAGCTTCTTTTGAAGCAAAGGTTAGTACTATCCATTATCTAAAAAAAATAACTCAGTAGGGTGATACACTTGTACCCACATGTAGTGGGTTCGACACCAAGGCTAGTGCCCCAGCCTAGACATCGCTCCCACACTAGACCACTAAAAAGTATCGACTGGCAGCTCTCGCTCCTCCAGGTCTGGGATCCCCCCAAAGTACGGCAAAAGGTCCTAAAGCTGTGAAAGGCCTACCACTAATCAGGTTGGGTATCCTCTACTCATGGGTCGAGACAACGCTCCAAAAACCCACTAACACTATCTCTGCTACTACGACGAGTCAGCCAATCCTCCACAAATATCGTGATCTAGCACAACCACCCAAACGGGGACATATGGTGTGTAAGTAAAAGCCTGGAGACATATGTACTGTGAACCAGTCCTTATGCGAGTACAATAACTAGAGCAACCTAATTAGTCACCAAGTTGTTCCATAGCAGCCTCGTGATTGGCACTGTTGTCCTGGGTTGCCACTCCAAGAACCGGTCCTTAACCGTTCGAGCAAGAACTAACACAAAACCCAACTGTACACGGACTACCAGCCATACCATCCCCTTGCTCAAACCCTAGTTTCCATGTTGCTAAACAAATTAGCAAGTTAACACTTAGATAGGCCTGGGCCTTGCTAGGCTGAACGCGGGCCTGGGCCTTGCTAGGCTGAACGCGGGCCTGGGCCTTGCTAGGCTGAACGCTGGGCTGCGTGCGCGGCTAGCTCTCCAGGATAACACGGCGAGGGGATTTAATCTCTATGTGGCTGTTTCCTACCGCTACTCCTCTAAGGTGTTCAGTTTGCTTGAGCGTTACGGGCGCGGTATGAAGGTCCACATGGATGGCCTTGGCTATGGCATTGAGCACCGTGATGAGCTTATCGCCGAGCATGATCAGTAGCTTGCTGACAAGGATGCACGCATTGTTGAGCTTGAGCAGCGAAATGCTACCTTGACGCTATAGAATGCGAACAGGGATGAGATTGCTGAGCTGCAGGATGAGTTGGGTGATGCTCATGAGATCAACCATGATTTGCTGCTTGAGTTAGATGATGCGAATCAGGATTTCCACCACATTGTTCAGATTGGTGTTGCACACCATGACGCACACCACGCACCTCCTGCTCCACCCGCCGCTGTGGAAGAGATCGAGGAAGTGCAAGGGAATTCTGGTTTGGACAGCGAGAGCGTCTCTGATCCTATGGAGGAGGACAATGCCGTTTCGTGGGCTGGTAGTCATGCTCCAGTTTCTTAGGCGTTGTGAGACTTCTGTGTTGTCCTTGTGCAGCAAAGGATGCACAATATCATGTATCTTTCGATGTCAAGCTTAGCTCTTGTAGTAGGAAAAAATTGTGTTGTAAAAATTTGTGTAACTTATGGAGATCTTAGTATCGTTGTAGCTTCACTCGTGCTTGCGTATGGCTGTCCATTGTACCATAGTTGGATGTCGACACCGCATGTGTGAAGCACCATCTAACTATGTTGGAACATACAACCATGTATTATCATTTTGTGAGCTGAATAAAAATGGTTGTGACCTTGTTTAAATGTTGTATCACTTCTGAAATTTTATTATTGTTCATGCCATAATTTTATTATTCTTCATGCCATATTTTTCCTTGACTCAATTTTTATTCATCTCTATGTGCAAGGAACTATTGAACAATCTGAAATTTTCAGCATGGTGAACACACGTCGAGTTGATGGTGAGAGTTCCCAGCAGGGATCTTGCCGCAATGAACAGCAGATGCTCCCGCCACCCCCGCCACCCTCGTTGGCGCAGGTGCTCGCTACACTGCTGGAATCTCGATAGGAGGACACTGAGCTCCTCCGGCAAATAGCACACAATGCTAAACGTGCTGGCGGACGCCGTGATGATCAGCCACGGCAAAGCACCTACCAAGACTCCACTCACCCGCTGGAGTTTGAATATGCTAAAGAACCCCTGGATCCTGATCATTTCCTCCGCCTCATGGAGTCGAAATTTGGGTTGTTAAATTGCAGCAACACTCAGAAGCCATTATTCATTGCACAACAGCTCCATGGTTATGCCAGTTCTTGGTGGGTAAACTATTTGGTCTCGCTGCCCCAGGGGCATATTGTTCAGTGGGATGAATTTAAAAGTGCCTTCTGCTCACATTTTATTCCCGCTGGACTTATGGAATGCAAATTACGTGAATTTGAAGAGCTAAAACAAGGAGGGAGGACTATTCTTGAGTACTCCCATAAATTTAATCACTTGGCACAGTATACTCCTTATCAAACTGACACAGAGGAAAAGAAGCGTGCCCCTTTCAAAAGGAGCATGAATCCTATGCGCAAGGAGAAGCTCACTTGGCAAAATACCGGCACATTAAATGATCTGATAAATGCTGCCATTATCAGGAAGAAGCCCAGTGTGAAGTTAAGGCGGATGAACGCAAAAGAAAGGCTCCTATAGGTGGTGCAAACGCTGGTCCTCCACCAAAATACAGGCTTGTGTACACTTCACCTACCGGGCAACGTTTCCGGGCTGTGCCACAACAGCAATTTTCTCGCCTGCCGCAAAGCCTACAACCGTCCACCGCAACAAAGCTATGCTCCACGCCCCCAGCAGAAGCAATACGCACTGCGTGCACCTCAGCAGTCCCAAAATCAGAATGCACGCAATGCACAGCCTGCTGGACAGTACAATCCGCAACCGTACTACAATTACGGCCGAACCGGCCATTTTGCAAAGGATTGCACTTATCCCCGAACTGAATCTGGAAAGCAAGCTCGTGATCATGCTGCAAATCAGCAGCGTGGACAAGCAAATAAGACTGATGTGTCAACTTCACTCATCTTGAAGACATTCCACACGGTGAATCGGTACTTACGGGTACGTTTTCGCTAGATCAACATCCAATTGTCATTTTATTCGATTCTGGTGCATCCCATAATTTTGTTAGCAAGTCTTGTATCCAAAAATCTTAAATTGCTCATCCACACTACTAGCACACCATGTATTATTCAATCTCCTGGTGGAAAATTGATGCCGATCAAATTCTGATTAGAGCCCACTTAGAGTTGAATCGAAAGATTTATCCTACAAATTTTATCATGCTGGAACAGCAAGGGATAGATTTTATTTTGGGCATGCAATGGATGGCATTTCATAAGGCTATGCTAGATATTGCACCTTTCATCGTCCATTTAAATTCCCCACTTCATGGAGCTGATTCCATTCCTTTGCATCTATCTCCAAACACCGCCATTGCTGTCCATCATCTCAAGGAAAAATCTGTGGAGGGCATTCCCATCTTCTGTGACTTCCCAAATGTTTTTCTGGATAATCTCCCTGGTCTACTTCCTGACCAGAATGTTGAATTTAAAATCGAGTTGCAACCGTGAACGTCTCCAGATTCTCCACTGCCGTAAAAAATGGCGCACAATGAATTGGGACAACTGAAAGTTCAACTCAAAGAATTGTTGGACAAGGGATATATACGGTATTGATTCTTCCCAGGATGTTTTCAATTTTTTGTTAAGTCATATGTAATATATCACCTACTAAAATTTAACTTTACATATTCAGATACCTTGGAAAATTGAAGTCATACGTTCGTAACAGAGCTCATCCAGAGGGTTCAATGGCAAATTCATATCTGGCTTAGGAGTGTATGGTGTTTTGTTCCAGATATTTAAAAGGCTTCTCTACAAACCATAACAGACCATCGAGGAATGATGAAACTCGGGATGATCTTGAATCGAACTTATGTGACAGTGAATCCTTATTGTTTCCTTCAATAGGAAAACCATCTATATTCATTTTATCTGATTTAGAAAAATTGCAAGCCCATAGATATGTGCTATACAACTGTGCAGCTGTCATCCCTTATTTCAAGTAAGTGCTATGTACCTATTAACGTATTAAGGAAGATTATATTTTTACTAATTTCATGCTAATTTCCTTCTTTAGGGAAAATGCTCCTGATATCAAAAAGAGAAATCGTAACCGCCGACTAACTCCGAAAATGATTGAGCGAATGCAACATAAAGACTTTCCTAATTGGTTTAGAGATCATGTGAGTACTATGGTTTAGTTTTTATAAAAGTGAATGAATTTGACCTATGTATATTTTTGGATGTAACAGATCATGCAGTTGGAGCAACAGAACGGCAGCGATAGCATCAATGAGGAAATTAGATGGTTGGCTCGAGGTCCATTGGACTCGGCAAGAAGGCATAGAGCCTTTAATATTCGTGGATACAGATTTCGAGCTAGGCGCTATGACAAGGTGACTCAGAATAGCGGAGTTGTTGTGACTGCAAAAGCATCAAGTTATGCTTGGGCAGGTGATATTGACCCTGTTATTGGAGATGCCGTGTACTATGGACGGATACTTGATATAATTGAGTAAGACTATTATGGAAAATTCTCAGTGGTTCTGTTTAAATGTGAATGGGTTAATCCCACACAAGAAAAGGGAGTGAAAACAGACAAATATAATTGTAAACTTGTGAATTTCTCTCATCAGATTCACACTGGTGATAAGACTGAGCATGAACCTTTTGTGTTAGCCAATCAAGTTGACCAAGTTTTCTATGTTGACCACCACTTACATCCAGAATGGTCAGTTGTGTTGAAGATGAAGCCTAGAGATGTGTTTGAAATGGGAGAAGAATGGAATGATATAGGAAGTGAACATTATCATGTCAGTACACTTGGGGACCTTTTCGATAATGCCTGCAGCAGTCACACATGGATTAGAAATGATATAGATGGAACAACTATAGATCCACTTACAAGTTCGAATCAAGAAACTGAACTAAACAACTAAGGTTCTATTTTTCATTCTGTTTACTACAATTTAATATTATATTGTTTAGCTAACACCTCACATATTTACTTCACCTTGAACAGATAGTATTCTTCAAGTCCTGACAGGGCAACAATCGCACACTTTTCAGTTTGTCAAGTGGTCATTTTGTTACATCTTGTAGGTGTTTAGGTTGTGATGTCGTCTAGAGTGTGTGATTAGAGGCATGTATTAAAAAACGTGCCATATTATGTAAACATGGATATATCATCAAAACATGGATATTGTGTAAACTTGGATGAGCTGCACCATTGAGGAGCTGTAATTTCCTTTTTTAACAGAATTTAGTTGCCCTTTGGATTAAGTGCCCATTTTTGTTCCAAATATTTCCTCTTTTTGTTTTACTTATTTTCCTGTACAGGTGTAAATTAGCAATCAGTGTGCTTGTGATGTCCTCCTGTCCTCTTAACGTTAGGACGTCCTAAACGTTGCACACCATGCGACAATAATTTAACAAAATTATAAATTCATTTATAAGATAATTTCTAAAAATCTTCTTCAGTTAATCTGAATTTTATTATTCCGTTTTTATATTCTAAAACATATTTAAAAATATCAAAAAGGTAAACCATTAAGCTTAAATGGATCTTAAACTCTCTAAAATCTAAAATCCAACTAGGCCTGTCCAACTCGCCCAAAGATACTGCTGGTGATGGGAGCACAAACCAAGGAAAAATAATGAGAATGAATAAAAAAACCGTGAATCTGGGATTCAAACTCCGGATGAATGCCTACAAAAAAGGAGACTTACCACTCAGCTAGCAATTCAATTTTGGATGAAACTTGATAATAAAAATATTTCTTTAAATGCTCGAATAATTTGGACAGGTGGCCAGCACGATCCGCGTTTGACCGGTTTGACGAATCCCGTCGCACCAAATGGGAAAGCAAAATGAAGAACACTTGCCTGGGTCATTTTTATCTTTTTAATCCCGAATTGAAACTTCTAACTAGTTTTTCTCCCTCATATGAACTCTAAATTGAATGATTCTTTTTTCTGAATTTTTCTAAAACCAAGATATTTCATGTTATGCCATTTTTTGTATGTTTATTGTTATTTTTTCAGAAATTTTTACTATGATATCTTTTATTCAACTAAGTAGAAATTAGAAAATCAAATATTTTTTCATAATAATTGCCAACGTAGCTTCATATTTGTTAATAGTATAGTAAAAACAATATTGTGTCCAAATTTGAGGTGCATACGAGTTCAAAAAAGTTGTTGGGTATGCAAATTGTAGATGTTGACTTGAGTTATATGAAGCTGTGTGAGCAATGTATCCATCTATGAACAATGTATAGTCTCACTTCATCAAAATCATTTGAATTTTTTTATAGCAATATTATGGACCTAAAATATGTACTCATATCAATTTATAGAATTTTTGGATCAAATTTTAATATTATTATAATTATTGTATGCTTAATTTGTGATATAAGGTTTAATTACCCGTAGCAAACAATTGAACCCTTCATCTATCTCTAGGATATGGACTATTATGGTACTCATAATTCTAAATATGATTTTTATGCAATTTTTGGGATCTTATTTGAGGTAGATGTAGTTCAATTTGGAATTATTTTGATAAACGCGTAGAAATTCATTTAATCTATTAAAAATAGTAAACTAGTTCTCAAACATGCCTACAAAACTGCTCACCAGTTCTCAAAGATGAGAAGTTGGTTTTATTCTTCAAAGATATGTTTTCAGTTGTATAGATTTACGGTTCAAATTAATATACACATATTGGATTCAAGACATTTGAATATCAGTTTTGGATTTGTCGCAAAAAAAGTTTAGGATAAATCTTTGGCTTTTAGCTCCTGCCTTTCTTTTCCTCTCTTTTTTTCCATCTCCCCCTACTTTTTCTCTGGTCAATCTACTCCCGCGCGTTTTGCTTTGGCTGTAACATTTTCCATGCTCCACCAATGTTTTTGGTCCATACAGGGACCCCACCTGCGATAGACTTGGGATTGAAGCGTCTAATAGAAAAGGCACCATAAAAAAGAACTTGACCATTCCTCTAGCGTGTAACTGCACGATCTGATCACCTCCCAATTAAACGCCAACAGACCTGGTGGGTTTCTTCTCCCTCCCATCGCACAACTCCAGGTATCGGCTGCATCGTCTGTTCTTCCGCCGGCGCCCGGCTTGACCTGTGACATCGCCATGGCTACTCATCAACTGGGTTCGTAACACAGTCCATCCAATATTTTACTGAAGAATCTGACGCAATGTCTTCCAAGCCTCCTTCCCATCTATGAAGATTACGTGTTTGCCATCCCGATTTTACTGCTCCATCTGTTTATCCATGGTTGAACCCAATTCGCTAGATTGTATTGATGTCCCAGGGTGTTCAATTCATTAGTATCCTAGAAGTACTGTGTGAGGGAGGATCACGATAATTGATCTGTACCTTGATAGTTTCTGAGTAATTTCATTTGGCGTGTAATTTACAGTCCAGTCTGTTTGGATTCATATGCCTCCGCGACGATTACAGAATTTAATACTCAAATTGGTTTTGATTCTGAATCAAGTACGCCAATATTAAAAGGCTTGGATTTAAGATTATCTGTTTTAGTTCTATTGTCAAAACAGTTCCAGATTTGTTTTTTTACAAATGTTTTATTGACTCCGTTGTGCAACAGAAATGATAACTAGGGGTAAAAGAAATCGAATTGTCCAGAGCCAGGATGAATATTTGTCAGAGGAGCATACTGAGCAACAGAGAATTCCTCAACAAGACATTGGTTCCTCTGAACTTCAACTGGGTGTTAGAGAAGACTTTTCAGATGGTGATGATGATGTTGAGATTAATGTTCAAGGTAACTGCTGATCAATGAAATAGTAATTATTAGATAGTATTTTGTGCCACATGCTATTGAATATTTCTTTTCCATGGTAATGAAACATTGGACAGAGGAAAATGGTGAAAGAAGAAGGCGTGGGAGGAAGAAACTGAAAGATATTTGGGGCCTTCCCAAAGGTCTCAGAATTGTTGTAGCTTGTAATGACCTCGATCAGCCAATTGGAGATGAGGCTGGTGTTCTAGGCAAATTTCTTGGCATGGTCGCTAGGAATGGTGGCTTGTGTAGCTTGAGCTACAGGGACTGGAGACTGCTATTAGGAAAGAGAGAAAGAAATAGCAATGAACAGAAAAATAAGATGGACATGCTAAAACAAGTTAAGGTATATCGTTAAACATTGTTGCCAAGTTTCAAATTTGACCTTGCTTTTCGTTATTTTTCTTTCTCTGCATGATTTTGATTACTTTTGTGTACAGATGAGATTCCTTTACCCTTCTCGCATGGAAAAGTGGGTACTACGAACTGTTGGAGAGCGATGGAGGCAGCATAAGTCAAAGCTGAAGGCACTCTATTTTGATGTGAATAAGAGTATGGAAGTTAATTGCAGCAATTGTCCAGAAGGTGTTGTGATGAAGGATCAGTGGATTACACTTGTAAACAATTGGATGACCCCAAAGGCAAAGTTATATGTTGATAAATATTTCATTTATCATGTACCAGCGTATTAGATTTTCCAGAATATCAATATACTTTCTTATCTTGTAATAGGAAATAAGTGAGACAAACAGGACAAATTGCGCAAAGAAGAAGTCGACGCATACAGCTGGAACAAAAAGCTTTGCTCGGAACAGAGAAGAGCTGGTAAGCTATGTACAGCTACAATTATGTGCATTTGTTCTGCATTCTGACATACATAATGATTATTAAGTCCTTGATATTCGACCTTGTCTTATATAGCGGCAAAGAGATCCTGAAAAGAAGGTCCCTCACAGAGCCGTTGTGTACATCCATACACACCAGCCCAAAAGTGACAAGAACATAAATGGACATGTGGTATTTAACAATAAATGATCAATACTTTCTCATCCACATTGATTATTACTACAATAGATTAATTTACAGTTTTGATATCTCAAGGGTGAATTGAAGGAACTTTAGAAGGGCAGCCAGATTTAGCGGACACTAGTCAGGGAAAGATTGCTTGGAAAGGAGATGCATTGAATCAGATATTAGGAGAAGAAAAACAAGGTCGTGTTCATGGTTTGGGCCGAGTTCCAAATCCAAATAAAGTGTTTGACCTGTCAAAGTCACGGCACTTTAAGAACATAAATCTGACTTCATTGGATCCAACATCAAGTGAAGATGTTCAATCCCTCAGACTTCAACTGGAAAAGTTTGAAAAGCGTGTCCAGAATCAAGATGCTACTATCATTCAATTGAAACAAAAAATAAGATCCATGGAAGAAAGACAAGTAGATCAGGCAATTTCAAATAGCTTGTCTCTTATTCACCATTTTTGTACTAGCAGTTTGAATTTATGCTACAGAGGAGCTTAGATGATTCTGTCATACAGCTCAAGAAAATATCTATGTTGATGGGCCAAATTTGAATAGAAAAGTAAGAAACCCTATGAATAAATACATATATTACTTTCTTTTTGATAATCAGTTGCAAGTCCTATTTGTTTTTCCTTTTCACAGAGTGTACTGTCACCATGAAAGTCCAGAGTCTACCATGATTGAACGACATAACGATACGGTAGTATGGGACTGCCATAACTTTTCAATTAGAATTTACTTTAAAGTATTCTAATTTATTCTTATGTACTGCAAAGATGGCAAAGTGATGATGAATATGAGGATTTACAGCGGCCAAACAAATATTCTACTGCACTCAAGGTTTTCTCACTTAGTGTTCCAGTCTCTTCATTACCACTAATAGTGTATATAGTTAATGTTATCTCTTGACCTTTGTTTCATAATAGAACAAAAGGGAAGTGATACAGAATGACATTGCACAACAAGCAAAAAAAAAAACATTATGTTGCACAGAAGGTTAATTCACATCAATACTACCTAAATATATTATTCTTTCAGTACCAAATTGATCCATAACAGATTTTTGTATTCATATATAGACCAAGGAAAATAATGCCCCTGGTGATGACAACAGGCTTCGAGCCTCTGGAACACACAATGTTAGTACTTTCAGTCAAACAGGCGCTAACTGATTGGTTGTGATGAATTTATGGTTCCCTCACAGGCTAGGACTCCACATTTTCAAGATGCTGTTAGCTTGGACAAAAACAAGAATAATAATACCAACAAGGTGACTAATACCAGTTCTTTATTTTACCATTATTAAAATTATTTATGTAACATGCTGTTAGTAAAATAGCCTACATATCAGGTTGCAGACTTGGAAACACCTTCATTTTGCTCAAATCCTGAAGGCTCCCATTACCAGGTATTCTTTTTAGCAACAATGTTTTTGTTGTGAGCAATATTTTGATAATTTGACTACTCAATTCTTTCTGCCCTTCTTTTTTCGTTTCAGGGAAATAATACCTCAAAAGGAGCCTATGCAGCCAAGCATGCTACTGTATACCAAATTCTAGACTTTATGCTATTTAGTTTAAACATATAATTAATTCTCCTGATGGCATACTGATAGTCCATTCCATATTTTGTGGAAACAACGGCATGGGACAAGCTCTAGATTACCAACCAATGTAATGGCGGTACGAAAATTAACTTTCATTCATAACAAACGAGTTTCATAATAATTGTTTCTTATGTTGGTTATAACTAAAAAGTTTCAGTTGTACAATTTTGTTCACTAATCTTTTCTGTGTACTAGGCCGGCACTGCAGTGTTTTTGAAGAGCTTGAAAAATCAAAGTAAAAAAGTTGCTGTTGCTACTGTCCAAATTTGTGATCCAACACAGAAACTTGATGGTATTGCCATAGGCAATCAGTTTTGGTTAGTTCGTGTCAGCATTGTTATAGCAGATGATGAAGTATTGGTACGGCCAAATAAAAACTACAGGTTTATGGGTGATGCACTAGGAGTCCATATTGCTTGGCCTGTAACTTTGGTATGTGCACCTATTATTATCTTGACAATGAGATTTTTCTTTCTTTCAACCATGGTACTAAAGCATTCAGATTTTCTGAATGTAGATTGAAAAGGCAAATTGGTGATACTAGCGATGATGAGCTGGATGCAAGTTGGAGAGTGGTGGCAATTTCAGAGACTAACACATTTAGTAGTTAACCATAGGAAATGTTGTTTAGATTGAATTTTTATCATGAAACCTATTTGGATGTTGTAATCTATGAAATGCAATGAATCATTTTGTTACTCGCCATTTTGGGATACATATATATATGTGTGTGTGTGTGTGTGTGTGTATATATATATATATATATTTGTTTCTGTGAATAAACTTTGCATATATGACTTTCTCGTTGGGTTCCAAATATAAATTAAAAATGCTGGTAGAAACACCTAAAAGTGTTGCAATAGTCCAAATTCATTTGTTGGAAGAGTTAAAGAGTAATTGGTGTACAAAATACACCAACACATACAAGCGTTGGCACAAGCAAATGTATCCTTTACAGTCTTGCAACGGTTACCAACGCTTACATATCCGTAGTACTAGACCCTTGCAACGCTAGCTCCAGCAACGGATAATAAATGTGTTGGTATAGACCTTACCAACGGTTATTTGGACTTTTAGCAACACATATATGCGTGGCAAAAGGGGTGTTTCTCTTGCAGTGTGAACAAAATCATCCATTAATTTCTAGCGTATATACATACTAGTTGCACTAAGGTCAGTTGGTGGCAGGTATATATACACATATGTAGAGTAGTGTGTCACACTACATAAAAGACCTTCAAAGGTCATGAGCCTTAAGGCTCATAGGTGACGAGCCGCGGACTCGTGACTAAAAATATGTCACTAATGATCCTTCATTGGTCACGAGCTGCGGGCTTGCGACCTTTGACCTTTCCAAAGTCATGAGCCTCAACATCGGGCTCGTCTATCTACGACTCTTTCTACTTATAGATATGTGTTCTAGTGTTCATGGTCGATGTATGCTTGTGTGATTGCCGCTAGTACTCTGATGAGCATGGTCTAACGACCAGTGTCCTAGTAGACGACTATAAAAAAATTAAGGAAAATTAGCAGTTCTGCCCAGGAAACACAGATCAATTAGAAAAAGGCACTCCTAAAACCTGCCAGATAGACGGAGAAGGTCAGAGAACTGGGCTACTTGGTCTGATAAACTTGGGATTAATTAAACTATAAACTCTGTCAGTAAGACCGAGATGATGGTAGTACTATTTGTTCCTTCCAAGGACATGCATTGGTGGCATATGTTTGTGGTCCGATAGAAAGGACTATGCATGCATGCATACATCCATACTATGTTGGCATGGCATGCCCACCGGCCCCTGGAACATCAAGCATATACTACTGCTCCCTCGCCAGCAGGTCAAATGGTATTTATCCATGTTTCCCTTTTTCAACTTTGTTTTTGTTTCTGCATTTGCATGTTTGCTTTTTCCATTTGCATGTTGAAATTTATTCCAACCTTTTTCTGTTTTTGAAAATTCAAAAAAAAAGAATTTCCGAGTTGATGTTTTTTTTTGAGAAAATAATTTTGCAAAAAGGTTTTCAAATGTTTTTCTTGGGGAAACATTTTTCCTTCCTGTAGGCCACCACCAGTGGGGCCCACTAACCAGAGTAGAGGACCGGAGGGGCCAGCCCCTGGTCAGCCGACCAGGCACCCTCGGGTCGGTCGACCAGAGAGTAACGGCTCTCTGGCCCCACTTTCCCCAACGGCTAGTGTGCAATGGCCATATTTGAATGTGACCGTTGTCACACTATGCTATAAAGGGAACTGGCCGGGAGAAGGTGAAGTTCACTCCTTCACGAACCTTCCCCTCTCCACTTTACTCTAGCCATTTGCTCTCTTGTTTTCTCAAGTCTCACTCTGAAAATTCTACCAAAAATATTTGTTTTGATTTTGTTTTGCATTTGCAAGTTGGTTTCACAAACACAAGAATTTCTGACAGAGTTTCATTTGGTGTTTTCAGTAACCATAACCCCCTTTGTAGTTGTTCTTATGGTGGTTTGTGTACGTGTGCAGCTATGAAGAGGCTTAAGCGAGCCGTGAGCAAGCTGAAAGGAAAGGCGACGGGAAGCACAAGTAGTGTAAGTCCTACAGCTTCATCGGCGTATAATACGCACTCCCATCGCCAACGTCTCGAGGAAGAACTAGAGGAAGACGCACCCGTCGAGGAAACGGTGGAAGTTGAGCTGGATGCCGTACCTAATTACAGCAATGTCGTACTCATCCTCAACTCCGACAACGACCTCGACTTGGCTAGAAAGAGAGAACGTGACATCCTTCGGATGATCACCCGCCAGTCTTACACTCCTACGTGAGCGTATGTTCCGGACTTTCTTTCTAAGATATGTATGGATTCCGAATTTGATGCGGTGTTTCATGCTGTTGAATGGGATGGTTTTGCGCCGGTTAACGAGCCTTGCTCGCGTTTGCTTACCATTCAGTTCTTATGCACCCTTGAGTGAGAAAGTGATGGAATTTCATTTCGATTCAATGAAATTGAAATTTCACTCACTTGGAAGCAACTCAGCATTTTACTGGGATATTCTACCCACACTGTTGTTGACTTTGAATCGGAAAATATTGATTTTAACAAAAACAATTTTTAGGAGGAAATAACAGGGCAAGTTCTTACTCTAGCCCCCAAGAATTTGGATATCCAAAATCCTACTTTACATTTTCTGCAAAAATGGCTTGCGATAACTTTGTTTCCACGGGAAGATTTTAGAACCGTGCGGACAGATGAGATGATAATTTTGTACTGCTTGGTTAACAAAATCAAAGTTTCGCCTGTGAAAGCCATGCTCAAGCAATGGGTCGAGATTATCAAGCAAAAAGGAGATTTCGAGTTTACGTCCCTGATTTATCGCCTTGTGCGAAACCTTGGCTTACGTGGGAACGCTCAGATTAGTGATCTCTCTTTTGAGCGAGCATTCCTAGGTAAACACTTTTTAAATCGGGACATTCTCTGAAACAAGGACCCGATGGCTCTCTGGTTTATTTCTTTCCCGGTTATGGAAATGAAATCTAGTTACCTAGCCCAGATCTTCGTTTGTATAACTGTGATGAGATAACCTTTCCTCTGCAGACAAACTTTATAGATCGCAGGCACAGTATCACTGGCCCTTTGACCAGGAACAAATCGTGAAGGGCCACGGAGACGACTCTCCCAGAGGGACAGCACTTTCACCCCCACAAAGGGGGGGGGGCGACTAAGCACCGGTGCTTGGGACTGCACCACTCCTCACGGAGGTGGTGGCATGTCCTGAAACACTAGTGAGTAGCCAACTGGACCCTCTGGAGGATCGAGTGGATTTCCGCCACCATTCAGCGCACACCACTCTTGCAGTAGCTCCCGGAGGGGCACGGACGACATCACGTGACAAATCGACAACATGTCCCTCCACATCGACTAGCTAGACCACACCATCCACACTCATATCCAGCAGGATACTTAGTGGAAAGATGATGTGCAACGGCAGCTTTCGAGAATTGAAGAAAGGGTCACTTGGGGTAACTCCCAAATGAGTTCTTACTTTCATTCTCATGGACACTTTGGTCATGGGCCGCCACCATTCGAGTGAGCACAAGCCAGCTTGGGGGAGTTCCTCCCACCAAGGTGAAGGTAACTTGTATCTTTGTTTTCTTTTTGCAATCACCCTATGCATGATAAACTAAAAACAACAAAAAGAGCTTTCCCTTTGCTTTCACATGCATGATAAACCTCTAAACTATAAATAAATAAAGTCATGCGCGGTATGGATGCCTAAGGTTTCATATGTTGGGATGATGAATAGTTGCTCTATCTTTTATTCTTTTCATTTGCCCAGTTTACAACCTTGCACTCTGTCTTGTTTTGGTTTGTTGGCATGAATAATTTTTTACCTTAACTACTCTAGTGGGTTGGATAACCATTATCCTTTCTAGGTTGTTGGGGGATATGATATAGTTTGATGGGGCTGCTGTGATCTTGCTTGATTTCTGAAACTTGACTCCTGAGAAATTAATTTGACAAAAATGATTGGTTCCTCAATGATATAAATTCCTACCACAGCCATATGTTGATCTACAATCCAAAACTTTCTACATATGCTTCTTGTATTTTCGTTGAGCCTTGTCAAAATTGTATCCGCGCAAAATAAAGACTCTCTCAATATTGCTCTCTACTTCCAAAAAGAGATTTGGCTTTTATCCAAAAAAATATCCTTCGGCCCCATGAAGGGCTCGCCAAAAAAAAAAATCCAAAAAATCTCGACTGCATGAAGAGTTCAACAAAACAATATAGCCATTCTTTCTCTCCAATAAAATGAGAAGCGCAAAAAGAGTCTCCATACCACTCCACCATATCCACCACACATGCACATCTTGATCATGTTTGTAGGCAATGCTCTCTCCGTGGATCCACCCTTTTGACTTGGCAACAGATGGAATACAGGTATGCCACGATTATCCTTACCCTGAGCTCCATATATCAGCCTGTAGGGGTAGGATTTTTGAGGCATCCCAAGCCTTGGTGAGGAACATATACACTTTGAGCGATCTGAGTGAATCATTCGAGGAACTTAGATTTGTCACAAAGAATTAATCTCCAGGCTAAAGTTGATCAAAGAGAGTAGGTGAAATAGGAGTCCTATGAACTGTTCTGTCTTCCAACAGCTCAAGATTTGGTGAAGCTACAACGCCCCACAGGTAAATAAAAGGCGAAATACCCGTACCAACTTATTCAATTCTATATAGAATGTTTTTGTTGTACATTCAGGTATATGGTAAGACTCTCGCTCACGCCCCCAAACCCTAACCGTAGCCCCGACCGCCATTGCTGCCACTGCCTGAAGCTCGTCGTGCCGCCGCGCCACTGCCCCTCCGGCCAAGCCGAGTCGCCGGCGGGTTCCGGGATGTGAGCGCGACGAATCGGACCGCCCCACCACGACATCGCCCGCCTTCCGGCCGTCCCCGCCACCCCGGTGACTTCGACGACCAAAACCACCACCTCCTGACGCTCCCCGAAGCAGAACCCAAGGACGCTGAGCACCACCGCGACCACACACCGCCGCTCGCCGCAGAGCCGCTCCGGTGAGCCCCGCCATTCCCCGACTCGACCTTTGAGTTTCCCTCGCCATCCTGGATCTGTTGGACTGGTCGCCGACCAACGCTGCCCCCTCCAGCGCTGTGCCAGCGAGCTCACCACCGCACTCGGCCGCCGTGCGAGCCCGAGGCTCAGCCTGGGCTGCGCCGGCGCGCGTGCGGGCTGCGTCACGCTTGGGCCGCATGCGACGCGTGGGCTGCGCCTGGCCTGGTGCCCGCAGGCCGGTCTAGATGAGTGGGTTTGGCCCATTAGTGCCTTTAATTGTTTTTATTTTTCTAGAATTTCATTTAAATATTAGAAATCCAATTAAACTTCAATAAATCATAACTAATTGTCTGGACCTGATAAAATTGCAAACTCAATTTTGTTAGGATCCTTATTACCTACCCTATTTTCTGGTAGAGTTAGTTTTGCATGATCAGAGGTGAATTAATTGAATTAATTCCCTTTTTGGAGATGTTTGATTAATTCGTAATTAATCAACAAGACATCAATTAATCTGGCAACTCAGCATGCTTGTTCCTAGCCTGTCACCTATCATCGGTAGCTCACCCAAGTGCAGAACATGCATACTGTAACAACCCTAAATACAAAGTGCATGTTCATGTCATTCATCAGCATATCATCTTGTGCATTGTGAAAATATTGAATTTTTGCTAGAGAAAATACACATAAAATATCAAACTAGTTAAAGATTAAAGGAAAGGCTTAAAAAGAATTTAAATAAAAGAGAAAATAATGTGTTTAACATTTTCTACTATTCAAATATCAGAAATGAAGATTTATGAAAATCCCCTGAAATTGTTTTGCTTTGTAAAATTAATTGCAAGAAATAACAAAGCTTCTTTTATTAATTTATCCTTGAATTTTTAATTCGAAAATAATTTGGAATCTTAACCTGGACCTAAAAAGAAAAGTGCTTAAAATACTTTCAAATACCTCCCTGATTTTTCGCGGAATTTTTCGAGTGCCGGAAGTATGTTTTTCAATTAACCGGAAGCTCGAGGGTGTTTATGTAAAATTGCGGCAGCCCCATTGTCAGCCTCTTCTTTCTTCCTCCTCTCCGAACCGACTCCCACCACCGCCTCCCCGGCGCCGGTGCAGCTCGCCCGGCCGCGTGTCCCCCTTCCTCCACGCCACGCAGCTGGTTGCTACTTGCCGCCTTAGCCCCGGACGTTGGGATAAAGCCCAGGTCCGAGCTCCTCTCTTTCTTCTTCTCTCGGTTTTCTTCCACACCCGGACACCACCGCCCCCGCGGTCTCCTGATTTTTCCCCCACCCGGCCGCCTCCGGCAGTCTTCCGGCGAGCTATACCCACCAGAAATTCCGCAGCTCATCCCTCAAGCCCCACAAGGAAACCGCACCTCCAATCGTCACCCGAGCAAGAGGAATTTCAAGGATTTCCCCGGTGTTACCTCCGACGACCCCATCCCCTTTCCCCGCAAAATACTCCACATAGGGTGAGCCCCCTCACTTCGTTCTTTCTTTAGCTTGTGAGTAATTTCCATACGCATCAAATGACCCGTTTGTCACTTGTTTCATCGAGGGATTTGGCCGGAGATTTGATTTTTGTTCCGGCTCCATACTCCGGCCACCCTAGCTCCACCGCCGACGGCCCGCATGGGAGCTCACCCCCCTTGCAACGTCCGTGCCGCTTCTCTACACCACTTGGTGGAGCTCCTCGTTGAGACGGCGCATCTTTCCGGCCGTCCCATCGAGCTCGCGACGCCGCCGGAGTGTGTCCTCCGCCGTCGCATGCCGCCGGTATCTCTCCGGTCCGCCTCCGGTGCCTGGCAGCCCCCTTATTCGGTTCCCCGTGTCGCGGAGAGCGTGTAGGAGTTTTTCCATCGGGCGTGGTCGCCGCCGAGCCACTCCGGCACGGCCGCCGCCACGTGCTAAACGCACGGTCCTCTCGGGCCGGAGTGGGCCGCTGGGCCGCCAAGGCGCCAGCTGGGCCTCGGCCATTTTCGGCCCACTAGCTCGGGAATTCTTTATTCGAATTTGTTTATTTCCGAACTTCTTTAGACTTCAAATATTCGTAGAAAATTCAGGAAAAATCAAAAAAATGTCAAACAAAGTTCATTAGACTCCTAAAATTATTCTCTATTTATTTATGAATTCAAATATCTATTTTGAGAAATTATAATTTCATAGTTTAATTAATTACCTTTCTTTAGTTAATAACCTATTATTTTATGCTAATTATTAATTGTTTTTGAAAAATGAAATTTCTTTAAAAAATTAGAGATACTGTAGACGAAAGTGTTTGTGAAAACTGTTTTCCAAAATTCAACATAAACGCCGTCATTTCATGTGATCCCAAATTAATAGCTTAAGCGTTATCACTCGTCGTTAAGTATTTATAATTGTTGTTTAAAAACATGATTAATTATTAATGAATGAACCTGATTAATTATTAATTAATGAACAAGATTAATGATTAATTTTTAAGTAATGACCTTGATTAAGCAGATAATTAACGAGCATGATTAATTGTTAATTATTAGATGATAATTACTGAACATAATGAATCGGTAGTTGTCGGTTAATGAACATAATTAACAAAACCTTGCACATCATATCATCTTCATTCATGCATGCATGGTTGTGATTCGCGACGTATTGTTGGTCGACCTAGGTTCCGGCGTGATCGAGGTTCCGTCCGAGGTCGAGAAAGGAGACGGAAGCTTCGAAGTCGACCGGCCCTCGAGAAGCTAACCCCGACTCGAATCAAGGCAAGCCCCGGTGCATCCCACCTATGTTTTAAAGTCTTTTCTTTTATCACAAGTAATTGTGTCGTGATTGTGCATTAGGTTACGGGAATTGCTTGACACCCTAGATGCATGAGTAGAATTCCTATGTTATATGTTTATCCCATGATGGTTTATATTTCGATAGTTGCTACGCTTAATTCACAGGGCTACGGTAGAAGTCGAGTGGTGTCGAGCACACTCGCGAGCTGAGTACGGTCCGATCTTAAAGCATGGAGGCTTTAAGTTGATTGATGTCTTTTAAGTTGAAAGTAAAGATGAAGATGAAAATGAAATGGAGACCGGACGGGCCCTATAGGAGAAAGGGCAGAGACGAGGTCTTGCAAGGTGGTAGCCCCGTCTCGTGTCGGTCAAGGACCGTACCGTTGTTGGCCCTGCCGAGCAAGTATTTGAACGTACCGATTTACATACCGGTGTTTATGGGGCCGGGAAGCCGATGTAACCTAATTGCCACAGCGGTTGGACGTAGCCCATCCCCTAATTGGTTGGAGAATGAGGTGAGGCCTCATGTCTCAAAGGGAGAGGAATGGTGGTCGCTCACGGATAACGTCGAGGACGGGTATCGCGTGGGGTCTCCGGGTTCTCGGGCGGATGGGAGACTAACCCGGCCACCGCCAGGAATTAGCGTGAAAGGTTGTCGTATGCGACCAAAGGGGTGCGTATACGCCGTGTAAACGGGTTTTCCCAGTCGGTGAAATCGATTCGAATCGCTGTCCCTCGCAGTAATGAGTACCGCTTGTTCACCGTGTCACATCGTAGTTAATCAAGTGGAAGATGAAGGAAGAGGAATGAAAGAGTGGTTGTTTGAAATTATTCTTTTCCTGCAAACTTGATTGCAATAGTGATAGTCTGCAAAACCTAGAGGTTAATGAACTTAACGTGAGCTAAAATACTGAAAGTAAGGACTCAACCTCTAAAGCTGTTTTCGCAAAGGAGTAAACCCCACGACCGTAAAGCCTTTGCATACTAGGCGTCGGCCTTAGCGTGCCATGTTGACGGGTCGGTCTTGCTGAGTATTAGAATACTCAAGGTTTGTTCGTTATCTTTCGGGGAATGAGTCGTGCGATCACGACTTGTACGGTAGTTCCTGGAAGTGGAGTGTCACAGTGTGGTTCCCACCAATGGAAACGGTTTCCGACGTCGTGAAGAGGAAGGACCGTGATGTACGAAGGGCTCGGTGCATCACGTTGACCGTCTACTAGTGTTTTGTTGTATAAAGTATCGGTTTCCGCTGCAGTACTCGTAGGTTGTTCAACTTCAATAAGATTTATTATTCCGCTGCATCAATGTTTGTATTTCGAAAACCTGGTTGTATTATACCATGATGTATATATGCTGGCTTGTATGAGATGATACACCGTTGTAACTCGCTTCGTCGAGTGTTCCTCTCGTTCCGATTCCCGGGTATCCCGGAGGGGATGTCACAGCTGGTATCGGAGCAGTTCGGAGGCAACAGTTCATCATTACAAGCTCGGTTTTCAAAACTTAACCCGTTTAGCACGTTTAGAATACGAGAGAGTACGGAGCCCTATAAGGATGTGGGATAGTTAGACTCTTTACTAACTGTTCGATGTTCGGGTTTTTGGGGAAAGTGCTAACTATTCGTTATAGTTTTATATACTATAGTACGTATAGTTAGTTTACCGAGCATGCATCATGTCATATTGAGTGCTATAATATGTGGTTTTGGGAATTAGACCAAGTTAGTATCGTAGTGTAGAGTTAGTACCATATGGACGGTTCCGGAAGAAGTTATGCGAGTGAAATAGAAGGCAAGCGGAACTCTTCCACCGAGGCAATGGAATGAGTAATTTCAAGATCTTCATCTACAGATGATTAAAGGCAATCGAGAGAAGGCTGATCAGGTGTAGTTATCAAGGAGCCCTATGAGAGCTATGGATTTAAATGGATAGATTAAAGATGCTCGTACGAAGGTGTACTACAAGTAAATCTGGGGTTGGAATAAGAGATAGTGCACCTCTTCTATATACACTCGCTTGTGCTTTGGAACTTCAACGTGTTGTATCGTTGGTATCCTTATATCCCAATTTTGGATCGGTGACATTAATACCTAGTTTTATAACAGAATGGAACCAACTGGAAGCGGAAACTATCCTGAAAGCTCCCGAGCAAGATGTTCGAGAGACAGCGTCAACTCCACCTACCCTGGCACAAGCTATTGCCACTATATTGGAGTCTCGTGAAGAGCAACGGGAACTTCTTCAAGCAACTTGTTCGAATACGGCCCCACGGGCCGGTGGTCAAGATCAACATGCTCCACTAGTTCACGTTACATATTCGGATTTCCTGGCTACTGGTCCACCCAATTTTTCGGATGAGGGAGATCCTCCGGAAGCGGACCATTGGCTACGTACTATCGAGTCTAAGCTGGAGCTCCTCCCATGCACCGAGTATCGAGAAGACTATCTTTGCCGCTCAAGCAATCTGGAAGGATTTGTCTGGAGCATGGTGGGCTAATTACAAGGCCATGATTCCCGAAGGTCACCAAGTATTATGGCAAGAATTCATAAAGGCTTTTCGTGAACATCATATTTCCGAAGGTATCCTGAACCAAAAGCGTAAGGAGTTTCTAGCCCTGAAGCAAGGTGATATGACCGTGCACTCATATTCAAAATTGTTCAACCGTCCGGCTCAATATGCTCCTCGGAATGTGGACACCGACGCCAAGAAGAAGGAATGCTTCAAGCAAGGACTTACTACCAAGTTGCAATCCCAGCTTGTTTTGGACCGAGGAGTTAGTTTCAATGAGTTGGTAAGTGATGCTATACTCATGGAGCTTGCTAGGCTGAACGCTGGGCTGCGCGCGCGGCTAGCTCTCCAGGATAACACGGCGAGGGGATTTAATCTCTATGTGGCTGTTTCCTACCGCTACTCCTCTAAGGTGTTCAGTTTGCTTGAGCGTTACGGGCGCGGTATGAAGGTCCACATGGATGGCCTTGGCTATGGCATTGAGCACCGTGATGAGCTTATCGCCGAGCATGATCAGTAGCTTGCTGACAAGGATGCACGCATTGTTGAGCTTGAGCAGCGAAATGCTACCTTGACGCTATAGAATGCGAACAGGGATGAGATTGCTGAGCTGCAGGATGAGTTGGGTGATGCTCATGAGATCAACCATGATTTGCTGCTTGAGTTAGATGATGCGAATCAGGATTTCCACCACATTGTTCAGATTGGTGTTGCACACCATGACGCACACCACGCACCTCCTGCTCCACCCGCCGCTGTGGAAGAGATCGAGGAAGTGCAAGGGAATTCTGGTTTGGACAGCGAGAGCGTCTCTGATCCTATGGAGGAGGACAATGCCGTTTCGTGGGCTGGTAGTCATGCTCCAGTTTCTTAGGCGTTGTGAGACTTCTGTGTTGTCCTTGTGCAGCAAAGGATGCACAATATCATGTATCTTTCGATGTCAAGCTTAGCTCTTGTAGTAGGAAAAAATTGTGTTGTAAAAATTTGTGTAACTTATGGAGATCTTAGTATCGTTGTAGCTTCACTCGTGCTTGCGTATGGCTGTCCATTGTACCATAGTTGGATGTCGACACCGCATGTGTGAAGCACCATCTAACTATGTTGGAACATACAACCATGTATTATCATTTTGTGAGCTGAATAAAAATGGTTGTGACCTTGTTTAAATGTTGTATCACTTCTGAAATTTTATTATGAACTTGTGACCTTGTTTAAATGTTGTATCACTTCTGAAATTTTATTATTGTTCATGCCATAATTTTATTATTCTTCATGCCATATTTTTCCTTGACTCAATTTTTATTCATCTCTATGTGCAAGGAACTATTGAACAATCTGAAATTTTCAGCATGGTGAACACACGTCGAGTTGATGGTGAGAGTTCCCAGCAGGGATCTTGCCGCAATGAACAGCAGATGCTCCCGCCACCCCCGCCACCCTCGTTGGCGCAGGTGCTCGCTACACTGCTGGAATCTCGATAGGAGGACACTGAGCTCCTCCGGCAAATAGCACACAATGCTAAACGTGCTGGCGGACGCCGTGATGATCAGCCACGGCAAAGCACCTACCAAGACTCCACTCACCCGCTGGAGTTTGAATATGCTAAAGAACCCCTGGATCCTGATCATTTCCTCCGCCTCATGGAGTCGAAATTTGGGTTGTTAAATTGCAGCAACACTCAGAAGCCATTATTCATTGCACAACAGCTCCATGGTTATGCCAGTTCTTGGTGGGTAAACTATTTGGTCTCGCTGCCCCAGGGGCATATTGTTCAGTGGGATGAATTTAAAAGTGCCTTCTGCTCACATTTTATTCCCGCTGGACTTATGGAATGCAAATTACGTGAATTTGAAGAGCTAAAACAAGGAGGGAGGACTATTCTTGAGTACTCCCATAAATTTAATCACTTGGCACAGTATACTCCTCATCAAACTGACACAGAGGAAAAGAAGCATGCCGCTTTCAAAAGGAGCATGAATCCTATGCGCAAGGAGAAGCTCACTTGGCAAAATACCGGCACATTAAATGATCTGATAAATGCTGCCATTATCAGGAAGAAGCCCAGTGTGAAGTTAAGGCGGATGAACGCAAAAGAAAGGCTCCTATAGGTGGTGCAAACGCTGGTCCTCCACCAAAATACAGGCTTGTGTACACTTCACCTACCGGGCAACGTTTCCGGGCTGTGCCACAACAGCAATTTTCTCGCCTGCCGCAAAGCCTACAACCGTCCACCGCAACAAAGCTATGCTCCACGCCCCCAGCAGAAGCAATACGCACTGCGTGCACCTCAGCAGTCCCAAAATCAGAATGCACGCAATGCACAGCCTGCTGGACAGTACAATCCGCAACCGTACTACAATTACGGCCGAACCGGCCATTTTGCAAAGGATTGCACTTATCCCCGAACTGAATCTGGAAAGCAAGCTCGTGATCATGCTGCAAATCAGCAGCGTGGACAAGCAAATAAGACTGATGTGTCAACTTCACTCATCTTGAAGACATTCCACACGGTGAATCGGTACTTACGGGTACGTTTCGCTAGATCAACATCCAATTGTCATTTTATTCGATTCTGGTGCATCCCATAATTTTGTTAGCAAGTCTTGTATCCAAAAATCTTAAATTGCTCATCCACACTACTAGCACACCATGTATTATTCAATCTCCTGGTGGAAAATTGATGCCGATCAAATTCTGATTAGAGCCCACTTAGAGTTGAATCGAAAGATTTATCCTACAAATTTTATCATGCTGGAACAGCAAGGGATAGATTTTATTTTGGGCATGCAATGGATGGCATTTCATAAGGCTATGCTAGATATTGCACCTTTCATCGTCCATTTAAATTCCCCACTTCATGGAGCTGATTCCATTCCTTTGCATCTATCTCCAAACACCGCCATTGCTGTCCATCATCTCAAGGAAAAATCTGTGGAGGGCATTCCCATCTTCTGTGACTTCCCAAATGTTTTTCTGGATAATCTCCCTGGTCTACTTCCTGACCAGAATGTTGAATTTAAAATCGAGTTGCAACCGTGAACGTCTCCAGATTCTCCACTGCCGTAAAAAATGGCGCACAATGAATTGGGACAACTGAAAGTTCAACTCAAAGAATTGTTGGACAAGGGATATATACGGTATTGATTCTTCCCAGGATGTTTTCAATTTTTTGTTAAGTCATATGTAATATATCACCTACTAAAATTTAACTTTACATATTCAGATACCTTGGAAAATTGAAGTCATACGTTCGTAACAGAGCTCATCCAGAGGGTTCAATGGCAAATTCATATCTGGCTTAGGAGTGTATGGTGTTTTGTTCCAGATATTTAAAAGGCTTCTCTACAAACCATAACAGACCATCGAGGAATGATGAAACTCGGGATGATCTTGAATCGAACTTATGTGACAGTGAATCCTTATTGTTTCCTTCAATAGGAAAACCATCTATATTCATTTTATCTGATTTAGAAAAATTGCAAGCCCATAGATATGTGCTATACAACTGTGCAGCTGTCATCCCTTATTTCAAGTAAGTGCTATGTACCTATTAACGTATTAAGGAAGATTATATTTTTACTAATTTCATGCTAATTTCCTTCTTTAGGGAAAATGCTCCTGATATCAAAAAGAGAAATCGTAACCGCCGACTAACTCCGAAAATGATTGAGCGAATGCAACATAAAGACTTTCCTAATTGGTTTAGAGATCATGTGAGTACTATGGTTTAGTTTTTATAAAAGTGAATGAATTTGACCTATGTATATTTTTGGATGTAACAGATCATGCAGTTGGAGCAACAGAACGGCAGCGATAGCATCAATGAGGAAATTAGATGGTTGGCTCGAGGTCCATTAGACTCGGCAAGAAGGCATAGAGCCTTTAATATTCGTGGATACAGATTTCGAGCTAGGCGCTATGACAAGGTGACTCAGAATAGCGGAGTTGTTGTGACTGCAAAAGCATCAAGTTATGCTTGGGCAGGTGATATTGACCCTGTTATTGGAGATGCCGTGTACTATGGACGGATACTTGATATAATTGAGTAAGACTATTATGGAAAATTCTCAGTGGTTCTGTTTAAATGTGAATGGGTTAATCCCACACAAGAAAAGGGAGTGAAAACAGACAAATATAATTGTAAACTTGTGAATTTCTCTCATCAGATTCACACTGGTGATAAGACTGAGCATGAACCTTTTGTGTTAGCCAATCAAGTTGACCAAGTTTTCTATGTTGACCACCACTTACATCCAGAATGGTCAGTTGTGTTGAAGATGAAGCCTAGAGATGTGTTTGAAATGGGAGAAGAATGGAATGATATAGGAAGTGAACATTATCATGTCAAGTACACTTGGGGACCTTTTTCGATAATGCCTGCAGCAGTCACACATGGATTAGAAATGATATAGATGGAACAACTATAGATCCACTTACAAGTTCGAATCAAGAAACTGAACTAAACAACTAAGGTTCTATTTTTCATTCTGTTTACTACAATTTAATATTATATTGTTTAGCTAACACCTCACATATTTACTTCACCTTGAACAGATAGTATTCTTCAAGTCCTGACAGGGCAACAATCGCACACTTTTCAGTTTGTCAAGTGGTCATTTTGTTACATCTTGTAGGTGTTTAGGTTGTGATGTCGTCTAGAGTGTGTGATTAGAGGCATGTATTAAAAAACGTGCCATATTATGTAAACATGGATATATCATCAAAACATGGATATTGTGTAAACTTGGATGAGCTGCACCATTGAGGAGCTGTAATTTCCTTTTTTAACAGAATTTAGTTGCCCTTTGGATTAAGTGCCCATTTTTGTTCCAAATATTTCCTCTTTTTGTTTTACTTATTTTCCTGTACAGGTGTAAATTAGCAATCAGTGTGCTTGTGATGTCCTCCTGTCCTCTTAACGTTAGGACGTCCTAAACGTTGCACACCATGCGACAATAATTTAACAAAATTATAAATTCATTTATAAGATAATTTCTAAAAATCTTCTTCAGTTAATCTGAATTTTATTATTCCGTTTTTATATTCTAAAACATATTTAAAAATATCAAAAAGGTAAACCATTAAGCTTAAATGGATCTTAAACTCTCTAAAATCTAAAATCCAACTAGGCCTGTCCAACTCGCCCAAAGATACTGCTGGTGATGGGAGCACAAACCAAGGAAAAATAATGAGAATGAATAAAAAAACCGTGAATCTGGGATTCAAACTCCGGATGAATGCCTACAAAAAAGGAGACTTACCACTCAGCTAGCAATTCAATTTTGGATGAAACTTGATAATAAAAATATTTCTTTAAATGCTCGAATAATTTGGACAGGTGGCCAGCACGATCCGCGTTTGACCGGTTTGACGAATCCCGTCGCACCAAATGGGAAAGCAAAATGAAGAACACTTGCCTGGGTCATTTTTATCTTTTTAATCCCGAATTGAAACTTCTAACTAGTTTTTCTCCCTCATATGAACTCTAAATTGAATGATTCTTTTTTCTGAATTTTTCTAAAACCAAGATATTTCATGTTATGCCATTTTTTGTATGTTTATTGTTATTTTTTCAGAAATTTTTACTATGATATCTTTTATTCAACTAAGTAGAAATTAGAAAATCAAATATTTTTTCATAATAATTGCCAACGTAGCTTCATATTTGTTAATAGTATAGTAAAAACAATATTGTGTCCAAATTTGAGGTGCATACGAGTTCAAAAAAGTTGTTGGGTATGCAAATTGTAGATGTTGACTTGAGTTATATGAAGCTGTGTGAGCAATGTATCCATCTATGAACAATGTATAGTCTCACTTCATCAAAATCATTTGAATTTTTTTATAGCAATATTATGGACCTAAAATATGTACTCATATCAATTTATAGAATTTTTGGATCAAATTTTAATATTATTATAATTATTGTATGCTTAATTTGTGATATAAGGTTTAATTACCCGTAGCAAACAATTGAACCCTTCATCTATCTCTAGGATATGGACTATTATGGTACTCATAATTCTAAATATGATTTTTATGCAATTTTTGGGATCTTATTTGAGGTAGATGTAGTTCAATTTGGAATTATTTTGATAAACGCGTAGAAATTCATTTAATCTATTAAAAATAGTAAACTAGTTCTCAAACATGCCTACAAAACTGCTCACCAGTTCTCAAAGATGAGAAGTTGGTTTTATTCTTCAAAGATATGTTTTCAGTTGTATAGATTTACGGTTCAAATTAATATACACATATTGGATTCAAGACATTTGAATATCAGTTTTGGATTTGTCGCAAAAAAAGTTTAGGATAAATCTTTGGCTTTTAGCTCCTGCCTTTCTTTTCCTCTCTTTTTTTCCATCTCCCCTACTTTTTCTCTGGTCAATCTACTCCCGCGCGTTTTGCTTTGGCTGTAACATTTTCCATGCTCCACCAATGTTTTTGGTCCATACAGGGACCCCACCTGCGATAGACTTGGGATTGAAGCGTCTAATAGAAAAGGCACCATAAAAAAGAACTTGACCATTCCTCTAGCGTGTAACTGCACGATCTGATCACCTCCCAATTAAACGCCAACAGACCTGGTGGGTTTCTTCTCCCTCCCATCGCACAACTCCAGGTATCGGCTGCATCGTCTGTTCTTCCGCCGGCGCCCGGCTTGACCTGTGACATCGCCATGGCTACTCATCAACTGGGTTCGTAACACAGTCCATCCAATATTTTACTGAAGAATCTGACGCAATGTCTTCCAAGCCTCCTTCCCATCTATGAAGATTACGTGTTTGCCATCCCGATTTTACTGCTCCATCTGTTTATCCATGGTTGAACCCAATTCGCTAGATTGTATTGATGTCCCAGGGTGTTCAATTCATTAGTATCCTAGAAGTACTGTGTGAGGGAGGATCACGATAATTGATCTGTACCTTGATAGTTTCTGAGTAATTTCATTTGGCGTGTAATTTACAGTCCAGTCTGTTTGGATTCATATGCCTCCGCGACGATTACAGAATTTAATACTCAAATTGGTTTTGATTCTGAATCAAGTACGCCAATATTAAAAGGCTTGGATTTAAGATTATCTGTTTTAGTTCTATTGTCAAAACAGTTCCAGATTTGTTTTTTTACAAATGTTTTATTGACTCCGTTGTGCAACAGAAATGATAACTAGGGGTAAAAGAAATCGAATTGTCCAGAGCCAGGATGAATATTTGTCAGAGGAGCATACTGAGCAACAGAGAATTCCTCAACAAGACATTGGTTCCTCTGAACTTCAACTGGGTGTTAGAGAAGACTTTTCAGATGGTGATGATGATGTTGAGATTAATGTTCAAGGTAACTGCTGATCAATGAAATAGTAATTATTAGATAGTATTTTGTGCCACATGCTATTGAATATTTCTTTTCCATGGTAATGAAACATTGGACAGAGGAAAATGGTGAAAGAAGAAGGCGTGGGAGGAAGAAACTGAAAGATATTTGGGGCCTTCCCAAAGGTCTCAGAATTGTTGTAGCTTGTAATGACCTCGATCAGCCAATTGGAGATGAGGCTGGTGTTCTAGGCAAATTTCTTGGCATGGTCGCTAGGAATGGTGGCTTGTGTAGCTTGAGCTACAGGGACTGGAGACTGCTATTAGGAAAGAGAGAAAGAAATAGCAATGAACAGAAAAATAAGATGGACATGCTAAAACAAGTTAAGGTATATCGTTAAACATTGTTGCCAAGTTTCAAATTTGACCTTGCTTTTCGTTATTTTTCTTTCTCTGCATGATTTTGATTACTTTTGTGTACAGATGAGATTCCTTTACCCTTCTCGCATGGAAAAGTGGGTACTACGAACTGTTGGAGAGCGATGGAGGCAGCATAAGTCAAAGCTGAAGGCACTCTATTTTGATGTGAATAAGAGTATGGAAGTTAATTGCAGCAATTGTCCAGAAGGTGTTGTGATGAAGGATCAGTGGATTACACTTGTAAACAATTGGATGACCCCAAAGGCAAAGTTATATGTTGATAAATATTTCATTTATCATGTACCAGCGTATTAGATTTTCCAGAATATCAATATACTTTCTTATCTTGTAATAGGAAATAAGTGAGACAAACAGGACAAATTGCGCAAAGAAGAAGTCGACGCATACAGCTGGAACAAAAAGCTTTGCTCGGAACAGAGAAGAGCTGGTAAGCTATGTACAGCTACAATTATGTGCATTTGTTCTGCATTCTGACATACATAATGATTATTAAGTCCTTGATATTCGACCTTGTCTTATATAGCGGCAAAGAGATCCTGAAAAGAAGGTCCCTCACAGAGCCGTTGTGTACATCCATACACACCAGCCCAAAAGTGACAAGAACATAAATGGACATGTGGTATTTAACAATAAATGATCAATACTTTCTCATCCACATTGATTATTACTACAATAGATTAATTTACAGTTTTGATATCTCAAGGGTGAATTGAAGGAACTTTAGAAGGGCAGCCAGATTTAGCGGACACTAGTCAGGGAAAGATTGCTTGGAAAGGAGATGCATTGAATCAGATATTAGGAGAAGAAAAACAAGGTCGTGTTCATGGTTTGGGCCGAGTTCCAAATCCAAATAAAGTGTTTGACCTGTCAAAGTCACGGCACTTTAAGAACATAAATCTGACTTCATTGGATCCAACATCAAGTGAAGATGTTCAATCCCTCAGACTTCAACTGGAAAAGTTTGAAAAGCGTGTCCAGAATCAAGATGCTACTATCATTCAATTGAAACAAAAAATAAGATCCATGGAAGAAAGACAAGTAGATCAGGCAATTTCAAATAGCTTGTCTCTTATTCACCATTTTTGTACTAGCAGTTTGAATTTATGCTACAGAGGAGCTTAGATGATTCTGTCATACAGCTCAAGAAAATATCTATGTTGATGGGCCAAATTTGAATAGAAAAGTAAGAAACCCTATGAATAAATACATATATTACTTTCTTTTTGATAATCAGTTGCAAGTCCTATTTGTTTTTCCTTTTCACAGAGTGTACTGTCACCATGAAAGTCCAGAGTCTACCATGATTGAACGACATAACGATACGGTAGTATGGGACTGCCATAACTTTTCAATTAGAATTTACTTTAAAGTATTCTAATTTATTCTTATGTACTGCAAAGATGGCAAAGTGATGATGAATATGAGGATTTACAGCGGCCAAACAAATATTCTACTGCACTCAAGGTTTTCTCACTTAGTGTTCCAGTCTCTTCATTACCACTAATAGTGTATATAGTTAATGTTATCTCTTGACCTTTGTTTCATAATAGAACAAAAGGGAAGTGATACAGAATGACATTGCACAACAAGCAAAAAAAAAACATTATGTTGCACAGAAGGTTAATTCACATCAATACTACCTAAATATATTATTCTTTCAGTACCAAATTGATCCATAACAGATTTTTGTATTCATATATAGACCAAGGAAAATAATGCCCCTGGTGATGACAACAGGCTTCGAGCCTCTGGAACACACAATGTTAGTACTTTCAGTCAAACAGGCGCTAACTGATTGGTTGTGATGAATTTATGGTTCCCTCACAGGCTAGGACTCCACATTTTCAAGATGCTGTTAGCTTGGACAAAAACAAGAATAATAATACCAACAAGGTGACTAATACCAGTTCTTTATTTTACCATTATTAAAATTATTTATGTAACATGCTGTTAGTAAAATAGCCTACATATCAGGTTGCAGACTTGGAAACACCTTCATTTTGCTCAAATCCTGAAGGCTCCCATTACCAGGTATTCTTTTTAGCAACAATGTTTTTGTTGTGAGCAATATTTTGATAATTTGACTACTCAATTCTTTCTGCCCTTCTTTTTTCGTTTCAGGGAAATAATACCTCAAAAGGAGCCTATGCAGCCAAGCATGCTACTGTATACCAAATTCTAGACTTTATGCTATTTAGTTTAAACATATAATTAATTCTCCTGATGGCATACTGATAGTCCATTCCATATTTTGTGGAAACAACGGCATGGGACAAGCTCTAGATTACCAACCAATGTAATGGCGGTACGAAAATTAACTTTCATTCATAACAAACGAGTTTCATAATAATTGTTTCTTATGTTGGTTATAACTAAAAAGTTTCAGTTGTACAATTTTGTTCACTAATCTTTTCTGTGTACTAGGCCGGCACTGCAGTGTTTTTGAAGAGCTTGAAAAATCAAAGTAAAAAAGTTGCTGTTGCTACTGTCCAAATTTGTGATCCAACACAGAAACTTGATGGTATTGCCATAGGCAATCAGTTTTGGTTAGTTCGTGTCAGCATTGTTATAGCAGATGATGAAGTATTGGTACGGCCAAATAAAAACTACAGGTTTATGGGTGATGCACTAGGAGTCCATATTGCTTGGCCTGTAACTTTGGTATGTGCACCTATTATTATCTTGACAATGAGATTTTTCTTTCTTTCAACCATGGTACTAAAGCATTCAGATTTTCTGAATGTAGATTGAAAAGGCAAATTGGTGATACTAGCGATGATGAGCTGGATGCAAGTTGGAGAGTGGTGGCAATTTCAGAGACTAACACATTTAGTAGTTAACCATAGGAAATGTTGTTTAGATTGAATTTTTATCATGAAACCTATTTGGATGTTGTAATCTATGAAATGCAATGAATCATTTTGTTACTCGCCATTTTGGGATACATATATATATGTGTGTGTGTGTGTGTGTGTGTATATATATATATATATATTTGTTTCTGTGAATAAACTTTGCATATATGACTTTCTCGTTGGGTTCCAAATATAAATTAAAAATGCTGGTAGAAACACCTAAAAGTGTTGCAATAGTCCAAATTCATTTGTTGGAAGAGTTAAAGAGTAATTGGTGTACAAAATACACCAACACATACAAGCGTTGGCACAAGCAAATGTATCCTTTACAGTCTTGCAACGGTTACCAACGCTTACATATCCGTAGTACTAGACCCTTGCAACGCTAGCTCCAGCAACGGATAATAAATGTGTTGGTATAGACCTTACCAACGGTTATTTGGACTTTTAGCAACACATATATGCGTGGCAAAAGGGGTGTTTCTCTTGCAGTGTGAACAAAATCATCCATTAATTTCTAGCGTATATACATACTAGTTGCACTAAGGTCAGTTGGTGGCAGGTATATATACACATATGTAGAGTAGTGTGTCACACTACATAAAAGACCTTCAAAGGTCATGAGCCTTAAGGCTCATAGGTGACGAGCCGCGGACTCGTGACTAAAAATATGTCACTAATGATCCTTCATTGGTCACGAGCTGCGGGCTTGCGACCTTTGACCTTTCCAAAGTCATGAGCCTCAACATCGGGCTCGTCTATCTACGACTCTTTCTACTTATAGATATGTGTTCTAGTGTTCATGGTCGATGTATGCTTGTGTGATTGCCGCTAGTACTCTGATGAGCATGGTCTAACGACCAGTGTCCTAGTAGACGACTATAAAAAAATTAAGGAAAATTAGCAGTTCTGCCCAGGAAACACAGATCAATTAGAAAAAGGCACTCCTAAAACCTGCCAGATAGACGGAGAAGGTCAGAGAACTGGGCTACTTGGTCTGATAAACTTGGGATTAATTAAACTATAAACTCTGTCAGTAAGACCGAGATGATGGTAGTACTATTTGTTCCTTCCAAGGACATGCATTGGTGGCATATGTTTGTGGTCCGATAGAAAGGACTATGCATGCATGCATACATCCATACTATGTTGGCATGGCATGCCCACCGGCCCCTGGAACATCAAGCATATACTACTGCTCCCTCGCCAGCAGGTCAAATGGTATTTATCCATGTTTCCCTTTTTCAACTTTGTTTTTGTTTCTGCATTTGCATGTTTGCTTTTTCCATTTGCATGTTGAAATTTATTCCAACCTTTTTCTGTTTTTGAAAATTCAAAAAAAAAAGAATTTCCGAGTTGATGTTTTTTTTTGAGAAAATAATTTTGCAAAAAGGTTTTCAAATGTTTTTCTTGGGGAAACATTTTTCCTTCCTGTAGGCCACCACCAGTGGGGCCCACTAACCAGAGTAGAGGACCGGAGGGGCCAGCCCCTGGTCAGCCGACCAGGCACCCTCGGGTCGGTCGACCAGAGAGTAACGGCTCTCTGGCCCCACTTTCCCCAACGGCTAGTGTGCAATGGCCATATTTGAATGTGACCGTTGTCACACTATGCTATAAAGGGAACTGGCCGGGAGAAGGTGAAGTTCACTCCTTCACGAACCTTCCCCTCTCCACTTTACTCTAGCCATTTGCTCTCTTGTTTTCTCAAGTCTCACTCTGAAAATTCTACCAAAAATATTTGTTTTGATTTTGTTTTGCATTTGCAAGTTGGTTTCACAAACACAAGAATTTCTGACAGAGTTTCATTTGGTGTTTTCAGTAACCATAACCCCCTTTGTAGTTGTTCTTATGGTGGTTTGTGTACGTGTGCAGCTATGAAGAGGCTTAAGCGAGCCGTGAGCAAGCTGAAAGGAAAGGCGACGGGAAGCACAAGTAGTGTAAGTCCTACAGCTTCATCGGCGTATAATACGCACTCCCATCGCCAACGTCTCGAGGAAGAACTAGAGGAAGACGCACCCGTCGAGGAAACGGTGGAAGTTGAGCTGGATGCCGTACCTAATTACAGCAATGTCGTACTCATCCTCAACTCCGACAACGACCTCGACTTGGCTAGAAAGAGAGAACGTGACATCCTTCGGATGATCACCCGCCAGTCTTACACTCCTACGTGAGCGTATGTTCCGGACTTTCTTTCTAAGATATGTATGGATTCCGAATTTGATGCGGTGTTTCATGCTGTTGAATGGGATGGTTTTGCGCCGGTTAACGAGCCTTGCTCGCGTTTGCTTACCATTCAGTTCTTATGCACCCTTGAGTGAGAAAGTGATGGAATTTCATTTCGATTCAATGAAATTGAAATTTCACTCACTTGGAAGCAACTCAGCATTTTACTGGGATATTCTACCCACACTGTTGTTGACTTTGAATCGGAAAATATTGATTTTAACAAAAACAATTTTTAGGAGGAAATAACAGGGCAAGTTCTTACTCTAGCCCCCAAGAATTTGGATATCCAAAATCCTACTTTACATTTTCTGCAAAAATGGCTTGCGATAACTTTGTTTCCACGGGAAGATTTTAGAACCGTGCGGACAGATGAGATGATAATTTTGTACTGCTTGGTTAACAAAATCAAAGTTTCGCCTGTGAAAGCCATGCTCAAGCAATGGGTCGAGATTATCAAGCAAAAAGGAGATTTCGAGTTTACGTCCCTGATTTATCGCCTTGTGCGAAACCTTGGCTTACGTGGGAACGCTCAGATTAGTGATCTCTCTTTTGAGCGAGCATTCCTAGGTAAACACTTTTTAAATCGGGACATTCTCTGAAACAAGGACCCGATGGCTCTCTGGTTTATTTCTTTCCCGGTTATGGAAATGAAATCTAGTTACCTAGCCCAGATCTTCGTTTGTATAACTGTGATGAGATAACCTTTCCTCTGCAGACAAACTTTATAGATCGCAGGCACAGTATCACTGGCCCTTTGACCAGGAACAAATCGTGAAGGGCCACGGAGACGACTCTCCCAGAGGGACAGCACTTTCACCCCCACAAAGGGGGGGGCGGGGACTAAGCACCGGTGCTTGGGACTGCACCACTCCTCACGGAGGTGGTGGCATGTCCTGAAACACTAGTGAGTAGCCAACTGGACCCTCTGGAGGATCGAGTGGATTTCCGCCACCATTCAGCGCACACCACTCTTGCAGTAGCTCCCGGAGGGGCACGGACGACATCACGTGACAAATCGACAACATGTCCCTCCACATCGACTAGCTAGACCACACCATCCACACTCATATCCAGCAGGATACTTAGTGGAAAGATGATGTGCAACGGCAGCTTTCGAGAATTGAAGAAAGGGTCACTTGGGGTAACTCCCAAATGAGTTCTTACTTTCATTCTCATGGACACTTTGGTCATGGGCCGCCACCATTCGAGTGAGCACAAGCCAGCTTGGGGGAGTTCCTCCCACCAAGGTGAAGGTAACTTGTATCTTTGTTTTCTTTTTGCAATCACCCTATGCATGATAAACTAAAAACAACAAAAAGAGCTTTCCCTTTGCTTTCACATGCATGATAAACCTCTAAACTATAAATAAATAAAGTCATGCGCGGTATGGATGCCTAAGGTTTCATATGTTGGGATGATGAATAGTTGCTCTATCTTTTATTCTTTTCATTTGCCCAGTTTACAACCTTGCACTCTGTCTTGTTTTGGTTTGTTGGCATGAATAATTTTTTACCTTAACTACTCTAGTGGGTTGGATAACCATTATCCTTTCTAGGTTGTTGGGGGATATGATATAGTTTGATGGGGCTGCTGTGATCTTGCTTGATTTCTGAAACTTGACTCCTGAGAAATTAATTTGACAAAAATGATTGGTTCCTCAATGATATAAATTCCTACCACAGCCATATGTTGATCTACAATCCAAAACTTTCTACATATGCTTCTTGTATTTTCGTTGAGCCTTGTCAAAATTGTATCCGCGCAAAATAAAGACTCTCTCAATATTGCTCTCTACTTCCAAAAAGAGATTTGGCTTTTATCCAAAAAAATATCCTTCGGCCCCATGAAGGGCTCGCCAAAAAAAAAAATCCAAAAATCTCGACTGCATGAAGAGTTCAACAAAACAATATAGCCATTCTTTCTCTCCAATAAAATGAGAAGCGCAAAAAGAGTCTCCATACCACTCCACCATATCCACCACACATGCACATCTTGATCATGTTTGTAGGCAATGCTCTCTCCGTGGATCCACCCTTTTGACTTGGCAACAGATGGAATACAGGTATGCCACGATTATCCTTACCCTGAGCTCCATATATCAGCCTGTAGGGGTAGGATTTTTGAGGCATCCCAAGCCTTGGTGAGGAACATATACACTTTGAGCGATCTGAGTGAATCATTCGAGGAACTTAGATTTGTCACAAAGAATTAATCTCCAGGCCAAAGTTGATCAAAGAGAGTAGGTGAAATAGGAGTCCTATGAACTGTTCTGTCTTCCAACAGCTCAAGATTTGGTGAAGCTACAACGCCCCACAGGTAAATAAAAGGCGAAATACCCGTACCAACTTATTCAATTCTATATAGAATGTTTTTGTTGTACATTCAGGTATATGGTAAGACTCTCGCTCACGCCCCCAAACCCTAACCGTAGCCCCGACCGCCATTGCTGCCACTGCCTGAAGCTCGTCGTGCCGCCGCGCCACTGCCCCTCCGGCCAAGCCGAGTCGCCGGCGGGTTCCGGGATGTGAGCGCGACGAATCGGACCGCCCCACCACGACATCGCCCGCCTTCCGGCCGTCCCCGCCACCCCGGTGACTTCGACGACCAAAACCACCACCTCCTGACGCTCCCCGAAGCAGAACCCAAGGACGCTGAGCACCACCGCGACCACACACCGCCGCTCGCCGCAGAGCCGCTCCGGTGAGCCCCGCCATTCCCCGACTCGACCTTTGAGTTTCCCTCGCCATCCTGGATCTGTTGGACTGGTCGCCGACCAACGCTGCCCCCTCCAGCGCTGTGCCAGCGAGCTCACCACCGCACTCGGCCGCCGTGCGAGCCCGAGGCTCAGCCTGGGCTGCGCCGGCGCGCGTGCGGGCTGCGTCACGCTTGGGCCGCATGCGACGCGTGGGCTGCGCCTGGCCTGGTGCCCGCAGGCCGGTCTAGATGAGTGGGTTTGGCCCATTAGTGCCTTTAATTGTTTTTATTTTTCTAGAATTTCATTTAAATATTAGAAATCCAATTAAACTTCAATAAATCATAACTAATTGTCCGGACCTGATAAAATTGCAAACTCAATTTTGTTAGGATCCTTATTACCTACCCTATTTTCTGGTAGAGTTAGTTTTGCATGATCAGAGGTGAATTAATTGAATTAATTCCCTTTTTGGAGATGTTTGATTAATTCGTAATTAATCAACAAGACATCAATTAATCTGGCAACTCAGCATGCTTGTTCCTAGCCTGTCACCTATCATCGGTAGCTCACCCAAGTGCAGAACATGCATACTGTAACAACCCTAAATACAAAGTGCATGTTCATGTCATTCATCAGCATATCATCTTGTGCATTGTGAAAATATTGAATTTTTGCTAGAGAAAATACACATAAAATATCAAACTAGTTAAAGATTAAAGGAAAGGCTTAAAAAGAATTTAAATAAAAGAGAAAATAATGTGTTTAACATTTTCTACTTTTCAAATATCAGAAATGAAGATTTATGAAAATCCCCTGAAATTGTTTTGCTTTGTAAAATTAATTGCAAGAAATAACAAAGCTTCTTTTATTAATTTATCCTTGAATTTTTAATTCGAAAATAATTTAGAATCTTAACCTGGACCTAAAAAGAAAAGTGCTTAAAATACTTTCAAATACCTCCCTGATTTTTCGCGGAATTTTTCGAGTGCCGGAAGTATGTTTTTCAATTAACCGAAGCTCGAGGGTGTTTATGTAAAATTGCGGCAGCCCCATTGTCGGCCTCTTCTTTCTTCCTCCTCTCCGAACCGACTCCCACCACCGCCTCCCGGCGCCGGTGCAGCTCGCCCGGCCGCGTGTCCCCCTTCCTCCACGCCACGCAGCTGGTTGCTACTTGCCGCCTTAGCCCGGACGTTGGGATAAAGCCCAGGTCCGAGCTCCTCTCTTTCTTCTTCTCTCGGTTTTCTTCCACACCCGGACACCACCGCCCCGCGGTCTCCTGATTTTCCCCCCACCCGGCCGCCTCCGGCGATCTTCCGGCGAGCTATACCCACCAGAAATTCCGCAGCTCATCCCTCAAGCCCCACAAGGAAACCGCACCTCCAATCGTCACCCGAGCAAGAGGAATTTCAAGGATTTCCCCGGTGTTACCTCCGACGACCCCATTCCCCTTTCCCTGCAAAATACTCCACATAGGGTGAGCCCCCTCACTTCGTTCTTTCTTTAGCTTGTGAGTAATTTCCATACGCATCAAATGACCCGTTTGTCACTTGTTTCATCGAGGGATTTGGCCGAGAGATTTGATTTTTGTTCCGGCTCCATACTCCGGCCACCCTAGCTCCACCGCCGACGGCCCGCATGGGAGCTCACCCCCCTTGCAACGTCCGTGCCGCTTCTCTACACCAC